>CM062809.1:918163474-918363976 GCA_031772625.1 Pinus tabuliformis
CCCTTTCCGAATTTCCAACACACCACCTTTACAGGTTTTCCCTGGAGATTTAGCTCTCCCTCTAGATTTAGATCTCCCACTCGATGACTTATTTTTGTTTCTGTTCTGGAACGTCCTCGTACAAACAAGGCATCACCATTCTGGCTCTCCATATTTTTCCGTCTCATCTCCTCCGTCAGCAAGGCTGAGACTATTTCATCAAACTGTAAAGCAGTTGCATTGCTACCTATTGCGATAACCAGACTATCCCACGAATCTGGTAGAGAACACAACAAATTGATGCACTTATCTTCATATGAAATTTTAATATCAACAGATGCTAACTGATTTACCGTAGTATTAAATGTGTTCAGATGCTCTGTCGTCGAGTCTCCATCTTTCATCCTTAGGTTATACAACTTTTTCCGTAGGAACAGTTTATTCACAAGAGACTTAGATTGGTACAAAGTCCCTAACTTGTCCCACAAAGCCTTCGCCATAGCTTTCCCTAATACATTCGGCAATACTGAATCTCAGACACACAATCATATTGTGCTCTTTGCCTTTTGATCCAACTTCTTCCATTCTTCATCGGACACTCCGTTGGTTTAGTACCCAGATCTACCACGATCCACTGATCTTTATCCACCAACAGATCCTCCATCTTGAGTTTCCACAACTCAAAACTCTGACCATTAAATTTCTCGATCTCTATCTTTCCACTGCTCGCCATCTTCTTTCACCACCAGAATCGATCTCGCAGATCTCCCATTGAACAGGGTCTACCACAGGCCCAAGCGAAACACCTCAATAACAAAGGCATCCCCTTGAAGCCAAATCTGCTCTGATACCAAATGTAGGTTTTAACCCGTACAGAAATTACCTACATATGAATTCTAAAACACAGAAAATAAACAATGCGAGAGCATAACACATAAAATACATATACATAGATATTTTCCCCTGGATCCCAAAACCAAGACTACTAGCTTGATTTTTCATTATGTTCCTTTCAATGTTACAATACATATTTATACATGCCAAAGCATCCAATACCATGGACCGAAAACCATCGCGTCCAAAACCATGGATCGAAAACCATCGCGTCCAAAGAACATGTGCAAAAATCATGCACAAAACCATAGGTGGGTCCGCCCAACCTAACATAGGGTCCAAAACCAAAATTTTTCGGGGCGCTGCCCTGGACCCCATAAAGTGGGGTTATGGGTACACCTCAAACCCCTTGTAACCTCCCCCCCTCTAACCCCTGGTTAGTCATGGAAAGAATATAACACAACCCAACATACTTGAGAAAGCTCTTTTTTGCCTATAAAACAAAAAACACAAAACCCAACACAGACATTAAAAAAAAAAAAACCTTACGACTTGAAGTTAGCTTTAGCCGGAAACTAAATATTTTCCTCAATGTTTCTGATTTTCTGAGATCACACTAAGGCACGGCGGAAAAGAGCATACGCATGAGAAAAATCCTTCCTTTCTGTTTCTGATTTGCCCAAATCACACAGAGTCGTGGGGAAAAGAGCATACGCAGAAATGAAAGGTATAGATCTGGTAATAAAAAACAAAGAGCTAAATAAACCGAAATAAACAGAGAGAAAATAACTAAAAACTGCAAATAAACATTGTCTTTAAAAGAGCACAATGGTAAGAGTTGTGACTTCATATTTTCCCTCCACGTGTCTTATTCTATATGGTGAACACATCGAGCACTTAAGAGTAGTGACACAATATATAAACATTGTTAATTTCTCTTATTAGGAGTATGCCATTATAAATATATTGTAATATATTATTAAATAATACATTAATCTCTTGCTTTCGGGTGTGAGGATTTTCTCCCAAAAGAGTTTTTGCCAAGAAATTGTTCTCTAGTGATTCATTGTCTTATATGCTTATTTTATTTATTTGACATTCTTCTCTCATTGATTAGAGTAGGAAGCATATTTCACATCTCCATTCCCTAATTTGGTATGAAATCGTGACTACCTTAGATCTAAGGTGTTACACATAAGGTTTCTTTTAATCTAATCTTGATTTGAGTTGGAGCTTGTACATGTGGAAATATCATCATAATAAAATGGAACGCAATGAAAATTGAGTTTTGCAAGCATAAGATGAGGGAATTATGATCTAGATTGGATCATTATATTTTCTTCCATATATTTTACTGCTTTCTGAGGGGAAAAATTATAGGAATTAGCTTACAGGGTAATTTTTATTCGTGGGCCCAAGTTTGAAGAATTGGGATCTAAGAAATTCAAAAGCCATTTGAGGCACTAAATGATGTTTCTTGGGGTCAAAACTCTTCCTCTTAAACATTGGATTATGTGATACTATTATTCATAGAGAATTGTGTTAATAGGAGTTTTTATCCAAAAGGTATGCCTCCCAAAAGTTTCCCTACTGTTAGCCTCCTGCTGCAGCAGGTATTCATTTTTCATGATTGACATTTTTTACATGCCAAATATGTCATACTTTGCAAGCTACAGTGTTCCATATTTCCACAAGAGCCATGAAGTGTGCTGGTCCAAATGCCACTACTGTATTCCATTTTTGATGAGTTTTTCAATTAAGGGAGAGCCAAACAGCTTAATCTTGGTCTCCCTAGGTTTCAATTTCCTGTTTAGAATATAGAGAATGTATCTGTCCAAACAGTTTAATCTTGGCAGATTTGTAGATAGGTAGAAAATCAAAGGGACCCAACTGTTTAATCTGGGCCCTGGCAGAAATAAGTGTAGATCTAGATAGGAGGAATTCAAAAGAAAATTGTAAATCTGGGTCTGCAAGTCTAAGTGCACCCAAAGAAAAAGAAAAAAATGTTAGGTGAGTAGGCTGGGTAGGTAGCTGTGGTTGCAGAATGATGATTGATAATCAATTTTGTGTTTCGAAGTGCTTTATCTTTACAGATCACAGTGCAGGCAGTTTTCATTCAAGAGAGCTCAAAGCTGGACATAACTAACTCCCCCTTCTTCTAATTCCCCAAGTCCCTTACTAACTTCCCAAAGAGGTCAAGATCTGCTTGATTCCTCTTAGATTCATCATCATCCATATCAGTTGCCTTGGTGAAGATCTGCTTCACTCAAGGATCTCAGTTCTTTACAAGTTCTTTTCCCCAGAATTAGCCTAAGGTCCCTGACCTTGGCGCCTGCTTATCACCTTCATATTAACTACTAACAGTATTATATAAACTCCCTATCAGTTTTCCCCTTTCCCCTATTAAAACTTTGTATATAAAATCCCCTATATAAATATCCCCCCCTGGCAATGTAGCCCTATTTTTGTAAGTCCGGGAAAAAAAACGGTCCATCCAGGGTTGTTTTTAGCCCATACGAGTCATCACAGGGTTAGATGACACCTGGTCATGCTAACAGCCTCTTCTCTAGCACTAAAAACCTCAAAAACCCCGCGCATTTTCAACCCCATAACCCCATTCCCTAAGTCTAAACCCCGCCGCGTGCATATTAACTTCAGAATATTCCTTGAATATTCCCACCCTAACTTCCCACCGCTTCACATTCAGCCGTCCGATCGTCCTGCGCCTAGATCGACGGTTGGCGGGCCGTCCCATCTCCAAAGCGCCCAAGCTTTAGCGTTCGGAGATGGGCGGTATTACCGCCGTACCTCCCGCCACGCGTCAAGCGCTGGGCAGTGGCGGAGCCCCCTCTGACAAAACCGCTCCCCCCCAAAGGTGGTGCGCCACAAACCACTTACCGCCTCCTACCGGTGACGCCGCCGCTTACGTCACCCCCCTGCACAATCACCCCCTACGTCACCCCCCCTGCCCGTGGCCCCTTGCCACGTGTCATGCCACGTCACCGATCATACATGATGATGTCATGCTGACATCATCCGCCACGTCATCATGCTGACGTCATCAGCACTTTTCTGGCGCGAAGGGAAAAAATCGCACTTCGGGGCCCCGGAATCAGATTCTGAGGCAGTTTTTGATGAGCGATTTGTGCCTAGCAGGCCCCGGAATCGTTAGATTTTTTGGGCCTAAATGGGGAATCTTCAGGGAATCTTTTTATTCTGCGGCCCCCAGCAAGCCCGAAAGGCGCCGAATGAGCCGTTTTTCTTTGCGAGGCACTCAGGAAGGAGCAGAAAACAGTTTTGAAGGAAACAGAGGCTGAACAGTGGCCATTAAATGATGATTTAACCCACAGCATGTCAGAACAACATCAATTGATTGCCAAAGAGTATCAGAGGAAGAAGGAGAGCCAAAGAGTATCAGCCGAAGATTTTTTGGAGGCTCGAAGCACCTGAACATTAATGAGCCCCCCAGAAAGTCAAATCAAGAAGGAGTAAGCACATCCTAGCTCTCAAATCACAGTCAAAGCATTCAATGCCGCCGAACAGCAAGGGTGCAAAGACCAATGCACAGTTATGACATATGAACAACACAGAGCCACCAGGACAGACATTAACTCATTTTGATACAGCTGCCCCCAGCATAGCCCAAAGATATTTTCTTGCATTTATTTCTGGATAAGATTAGGTTAAAAGTAATCAGTTTTCTACCAGACCTGTTAGGTCGGCTGTAATAGATAATTTTGGATAAATCTTCCCTATATATACCACCCTCTGTATTGTTAAAGGGTCTGTTGGTTGATAGTCTTCAGTAGAGACTCGCACTATATACCTGATATGTTTTCCGTAATCAAAGACTGTTGAAAGGCTTGGAGGAAAGACTGTCTGCTCTGTGTCTAATGGTTTTGAAGAAGTGAATTTGGAATTCTTGTGCTGCAACATGACTCAATAAGTTTTCCTACCTCTGTTTTTCCATTTGATACACCGTCTAAAATAGTAGAAAGAAAGAATAGTATAGAATTGATTTAACCGCCCTCTATGCTCATTTTCTGCTATTTCTTTATGTTTTCATCTGGGTTAGTCATGAATATGAATTCCATATGGCTCATGTTTCCCCTAATCCATTCATCTTTGACAGTTGTCTAGGAATTCTTAATTGCTCCCAGACAGAGCTCATTCACCTTCCCCCTTTTAAGCCGAGTGAGAGATTCTTTGTTGCCTCTCATTCCTTATCCCTCATTCCATCCTTTTAAGCTTTAAGTGTTGTTTCATGAGCAGCTACCTTGCTCCTTATTTCTCTTGTGACCAAGAAAACGCACCAGCAGTCCGACTCCTTGACTCCACGCCCAATGGTTTGAAACTTACCAGACTATGTTATGCCTCTTTACTTGAGACATCTTCCTTCCCACAAAAAACAAAACAAAAACCCTCTAAACTCAAGACCTAGCCTAAAATCCTTTCCAAACAAAGCTAAACCTAAAAGAGAGAGCCCTCTTTGATTGCAGGTTGGCTAGAACCTGCAGTCCAAAGTTGGTCTGTGGTTACCTCGGCTGTATCCTTTTCCAGAGCTTAAGGACAACCTGAGTGATAACATAATGGCGACTCCACTGGGGATACTTCCTTAGATAGTTTCACAAAGAAGGTAAGAAAGCTCCACTGAGAGAACCAGACCTTCAGAACTACTTTTTCAAGACTAGTTCTGATCTTTGATGGTGAACAGAGATCAAACACTCAAAGTTAATATATTCAACTGGCGACTCCACATCGTCCTCATAATAAAGACTCCATTGGAGAAATGAACCCAAAAGAAATTTATGAGCAGATCAGGCTTTTGACCGGGATTATTATCCAAGAGGTCATGTTCTTTCTCCTCCGTGAAATCTTACTGTACATATTGTTTGAACTTCACTTTTATGTTTTTCCTGTAGAAAATGTTGAAGAAAGCCCTCCTTGCACACCCAAACAGCATCCTTTAAATGCTGCTAATGCTCACCTTATAGTCAAGGAGGACACTACTGTCAAAGCAAATCATCCTATCCCTGTTCATACCCAACCCAGTCATTTAGTCCCCGTACACAATCACGCACCTCGTAAGGTTCCTGATATATATAAGCCCCTCATTCTGCCTCCCGTGCTTAATCCTTTGCCCAAAAATCATCCCATGCATCTCCCAAGATTTGATGGAGAGAATGGAGTTACTGCCCAAAAGCATATTCAGGCTTTTGAAGATTATTTGAACATTTTTGAAGTGGAGGATGAAGATGTTAGTGTTAGGTTGTTTGCCCTTTCTTTGCAAAGTGAAGTTAGGAATTGGTTTAAAGCATTGCCTGAGGCAAGCATCTCGAATCTCCAGCAGTTATTCAAACTTTTCCTTGATAGATGGATGATCAAAGTAAATTTCCTCGTGCTCATAGAAGAATACAATCAGTTAAAAAGAATTCCAAATGAATCTGTTCAGCAATTTTCTGACCGATTCAATCAAGTTTATCATTCTATACCATTGAATATAAGACCTCCCCCTGATTTGGCCCTATTACATTATCCAGCAGCATTTGATCTAGAAATGGAATTTCATCTGAGAGAAAGGAGCCCCTCTACTATGCAACAGATGCAGAACATGGCAGTAGATGTAGAGGTTAATCTGAAAGTTAGGGAGGAGAAGTTGAAAGCAGAAAAAGAGGATGAACTTGACATCTTTTTAGAGAAAGCAGAGGAATTGAAGCAGATGTGCACAATGGAAGTTGAATGTTTAGAGCGCCAGAACAGATCTGTTTTGCAAAAGGAAGGTAATGATATTCATAAACAAACCAGCTACAAAACATATGACATATTCATACCGCCATACATGATGGAGCAGTCTCCTGATATAATGTATGAATATAATAGCTTCTCTTCTTTCAACTGTCTGCCCAAATATGATCAGTATGATGATGACTGTGAGCCTAACGACCAAACCAGTCTTGCAGAAGAGTTACATCTTATTTTTACAGAGAGCACAGTTCAGGATCAACTGCCTGAAAACAATGATCAGCATGCCCATCTCAGTTATGAAGAAAAGGAAGAAAATGCAGAATGTGTTGATTTCAGTGAAGGAGCTTTACCATTTCGTTTCAAGTCTTTTCAGTTTATTAGGGAAAAATATCATGCCGTTAATAATCAAGTGTCACCATGTTTGTTACTGATCAGCTAGAGGAAAGTCCAGGCCCTACTCCTAAAGCATTAACACTAGATTTGCAGCCCCAAAGTGCCAGTGAATGTCAGATTGAGGAAGACTCAGAAGCGGCAACATGTGACCAAAAAATTCAATTGGATTCCCTGCCTGTTGATTTTCAGCCATCTCGGATATTTGAAGAAGAAAAAGAACAGTCAGCACAAATCTGTCAAGTGCCATCTGAGCCAGCTTTCAAAGAATCACAGGTACTATCCCATGTTTTGCAGAATTCATCTGATGGCAAGCTGTGTGATGAGGTAAATCACTGCTCTTCTTTGCTAGCAGGCTGCAAAGCACAGTATCAAGTGGTTGATGATCCCCCAATTCTAAAGCATGATAGCTATCCCAAACTTTTTTACAGTTCTTTAGTTCAGTCCAGCAATAATGTATATATGCTACAGGACCCTTTTGTACAATTTCTTATTTCAGCAAAGAAGGTCAGCAGTTACCTGATCTTCTAAAAAATTAACAAAGCCAAATCAGATTGCAAGATCTCCATTTCAGGTAACAGCAAGCACAAGCAGCAGAGGCCATTCATGTTTGTAATGCTTAAATGGCTACATTGGCTGTTTCATTTTACCTAATGACAAAGTAAGTGTTGGTTAGGGTAGGTAGGTAGGATTAATAAGGCAGCCGACCAAGCAAAATTTTTGCAGAATACAACAACAATTGAATACAAGGCAGTCAGTCTGACCTGCTGTTCTTGGCTTTTCACAAGGAAAAGCCATCCCCAAGTGGAGCCACTGTTAGCCTCCTGCTGCAGCAGGTATTCATTTTTCATGATTGACATTTTTTACATGCCAAATATGTCATACTTTGCAAGCTACAGTGTTCCATATTTCCACAAGAGCCATGAAGTGTGTTGGTCCAAATGCCACTACTGTATTCCATTTTTGATGAGTTTTTCAGTTAAGGGAGAGCCAAACAGCTTAATCTTGGTCTCCCTAGGTTTCAATTTCCTGTTTTAGAATATAGAGAATGTATCTGTCCAAACAGTTTAATCTTGGCAGATTTGTAGATAGGTAGAAAATCAAAGGGACCCAACTGTTTAATCTGCGCCCTGGCAGAAATAAGTGTAGATGTAGATAGGAGGAATTCAAAAGAAAATTGTAAATCTGGGTCTGAAAGTCTAAGTGCACCCAAAGAAAAAGAAAAAATGTTAGATGAGTAGGCTGGGTAGGTAGCTGTGGTTGCAGAATGATGATTGATAATCAATTTTGTGTTTCGAAGTGCTTTATCTTTACAGATCACAGTGCAGGCAGTTTTCATTCAAGAGAGCTCAAAGCTGGACATAACTAACTTTCCCCTTCTTCTAATTCCCCAAGTCCCTTACTAACTTCCCAAAGAGGTCAAGATCTGCTTGATTCCTCTTAGATTCATCATCATCCATATCAGTTGCCTTGGTGAAGATCTGCTTCACTCAAGGATCTCAGCTCTTTACAAGTTCTTTTCCCCAGAATTAGCCTAAGGCCCCTGACCTTGGCGCCTGCTTATCACCTTCATATTAACTACTAACAGTATTATATAAACTCCCTATCATTTTTCCCCTTTCCCCTATTAAAACTTTGTATATAAAATCCCCTATATAAATATCCCCCCCTGGCAATGTAGCCCTATTTTTGTAAGTCCGGGAAAAAAACGGTCCATCCGGGGCTGTTTTTAGCCCATCCCTGTCATCACAGGGTTAGATGACACCTGGTCATGCTAACAGCCTCTTCCCTAGCCCTAAAAACCCTCAAAAACCCCGCGCATTTTCAACCCCATAACCCCATTCCCTAAGTCTAAAACCCCGCCGCGCGCATATTAACTTCGAATATTCCTTGAATATTCCCCACCCTAACTTCCCGCCGCTTCACATTCGCCGCCAGCCGTCCGATCGTCCTGCGCCTAGATCGACGGTTGGCGGGCCATCCCATCTCCAAAGCGCCCGAGCTTTAGCATCCAGGAGATGGGCGGTATTACCGCCGCACCTCCCGCCACGCGTCAAGTGTTGGGCAGTGGCAGAGCCCCCTCTGACAAAACCGATCCCCCCCCAAGGTGGTGCGCCACAAACCACTTACCTCCTCCTACCCGGTGACGTCGCCGCTTACGTCACCCCCCTGCACAATCACCCCCTACGTCACCCCCCCTCTGCCCAGTCACATGTCGAGTCATCTGCCTGCGTGGCCCCTTGCCACGTGTCATGCCACGCCATCGACCGTACATGATGACATCATGCTGACGTCATCAACACTTTTCTAGAGCGAAGGGCAAAAATCGCTCATCGCTAGATTTTTTGGGCCTACATGGGGAATCTTCAGGGAATCTTTTTATTCTGCGGCCCCCAGCAGGCCCAAAAGGCACTGAATGAGCCTTTTTCTTTGCGAGGCACTCAGGAAGGAGCAGAAAACATTTTGAAGGAAACAGAGGCTGAACAGCGGCCATTAAATGATGATTTAACCCACAGCAGTCAGAACAACATCAATTGATTGCCAAAGAGTATCAAGGAAGAAGGAGAGCCAAAGAGTATCAGCCGAAGATTTTTTGGAGGCTCGAGCACTTGAACATTAATGAGCCCCCGAGAAAGTCAAATCAAGAAGGAGTAAGCACATCCTAGCTCTCAAATCACAGTCAAAGCATTCAATGCCGCCGAACAACAAGGGTGCAAAGACCAATGCACAGTTATGACATATGAACAGCACAGAGCCACCAGGACAGACATTAACTCATTTTGATACAGCTGCCCCCAGCATAGCCCAAAGATATTTTCTTGCATTTATTTTTGGATAAGATTAGGTTAAAAGTAATCAGTTTTCTGCCAGACCTGTTAGGTCGGCTGTAATAGATAATTTTGGATAAATCTTCCCTATATATACCACCCTCTGTATTGTTAAAGGGTCTGTTGGTTGATAGTCTTCAGTAGAGACTCACACTGTATACTGATATGTTTTCCGTAATCAAAGACTGCTGAAAGGCTTGGAGGAAAGACTGTCTGCTCTGTGTCTAATGGTTTTGAAGAAGTGAATTTGGAATTCTTGTGCTGCAACATGACTCAATAAGTTTTCCTACCTCTGTTTTTCCGTTTGATACACCGTCTAAAATAGTAGAAAGAAAGAATAGTCTAGAATTGGTTTTAACCGCCCTCTATGCTCATTTTCTGCTATTTCTTTTTGTTTTCATCTGGGTTAGTCATGAATAGGAATTCCATATGGCTCATGTTTCCCCTAATCCATTCATCTTTGACAGTTGTCTAGGAATTCTTAATTGCTCCCAGACAGAGCTCATTCACCTTCCCCCTTTTAAGCCGAGTGAGAGATTCTTTTTTGCCTCTCATTCCTTATCCCTCATTCCATCCTTTTAAGCTTTAAGTGTTGTTTCATGAGTAGCTACCTTGCTCCTTATTTCTCTTGTGACCAAGAAAACGCACCAGCAGTCCCACTCCTTGACTCCATGCCCAATGGTTTGAAACTTACCAGACTATGTTATGCCTCTTTACTTGAGACATCTTCCTTCCCACCAAAAACAAAACAAAAACCCTCTGAACTCAAGACCTAGCCTAAAATCCTTTCCAAACAAAGCTAAACCTAAAAGAGAGAGCCCTCTCTGATTGCAGGTTGGCTAGAACCTGCAGTCCAAAGTTGGTCTGTGGTTACCTCGACTGTACCCTTTTCCGGAGCTTAAGGACAACCTGAGTGATAACACCTACCATGTTTGACCACCATGACACAAGTTGATGCCATTTCATAACCTGCTACTCATGCATGTGGCCATAGCCACATGGGGGATTTGAAGAAGACTCTAAAAGGGTCAAATTTTTAACTCTTGTTGAGAGTTGGAGTCAAAATTAGTGCCTAGCTCGTTATCTAGCTATGTTATAACTAGGCCACTAAGAGGAAAATGGGTTTCATTCTATTCGATGGTGTCTTGTTCCATAGTAGAGAAGAGAAACTAGGATTGGGAATTAGAAAGAATAAAAAAGGGAGTTAGTGTTTTGTAATAACATATCAAGCCACAAGTCTAATCAGGTAACTACACAAAGAGTGTCTTCCACTATGTACTTTCATTATTTCTATTCTAGAAATAAGATAATAGAGCAGCTTCATCTTCTAGATAGGTTTTATCCCATAAGGGTTTCCTAGATAATATCTTTACGTTCATTTTCATTGTTGTGTGATTGTTTTTTATCATTATCTATTTTCCACATTTTATCTACTTCATGCATAAGCATAAAATTATTCATCAAAAAATTGGGATCTAAAGGAATTTAAACCTCATAGTGAATATTTTAGTTTATTTTATCAGATCTGTTGTAACAAGTTGTTCAGTGGAATATATATGACAATTTGTTAATCATATTGGTATTATAGTAAGTTTCTTTAAGGAGTATAGTGGGAAGTTGCAGGGATCTAGGAAGTGGTTTAAGTAGAAAGTCACAAACCCTATCCATGGGTAATGAATCTATTCACAATAACCCTAATTTGGTAGAAAATATTCTCAAGGATGAAACTGCAGGTCATAGATATCAGTCACAATAAGAACCTCCTTATAGAGGCTACAACAAACATTCTTGGAATTAGACGAGATGGAAGTTCTATCTTTGAGGTCAAATCAAAGGCAAAAATGGGGGATCATGAAGATCTAGAAATGGATTCAATGATGGAACTTGAGAAAGAAAAATTGATTTTTTGTACCATTACCCATTCATACTCCCTATTCAAGATGGAAATGAAGGTTGACATAAAGTTGCATCAAGGTGATATGGATGCTCTGAAATTAAATCATTGGTTGCAACAATTAGAAGTATATTTTAACATTCGAAACATAGATGAGGAATGAAAAATATCATTTACTAAATTAAAGTTAGAGGCCCATTCTCTAACATAGTGAGAAATCCACACAAAGGAACTTTGGGGGTGGTTCCTTAATAACTATGTGGGAGGGATTTTAAATCTTCATAGATCCAATGTCACTACTTCATGGAAATATAGGGGCAGATTCTATAGGAGTCCAACATCGAATTGAAGAAAATGGACATCATGGTGAGTATCTCTCCTAGGAATAAAGTTGTATGTTGGGTTGTGTTATATTCTTTCCATGAATAACCCACGTAGTTAACCAGGGGGTTAGACGGGGGGTCACATGGGGTTTGAGGCGTACCTGTAACCCCAATTTATGGGGTCCAAGGCAGTGCCACGAAAAATTTTGGTTTTGGAACCTATGTTAGGTTGGGAGGAGCCACCTATGGTTTTGTGCATGTTTTTCGCACATGTTTTTTAGACGTGATGTTTTTCAATCCATGGTATTGGACGCGATGGTTTTTTGTCCATGGTATTGGATGCTTCGGCATGTATAAATATGTATTATAACATTGAAAGGAACATAATGAAAAATCAAGCTGGTAGTCCCAGTTTTGGGATCCAGGAGAAAATCTCTGTGTATATGTGTTTTATGTGTTATGCTCTCATGTTGTTTATTTTCTGTGTTTTAGAATTCGTATGCAGGTAATTTCCGTACGGGGTTAAAACCTACATTTGGTATCAGAGCTATTTTGGCTTCAATGGGATGCCTTTATTGTTGAGGGGTTTCGCTTGGGCCTGTGGTAGACCTTGTTCAGTGGGAGATCTGCGAGATCGATTCTGGTGGTGAAAGAAGATGGCGAGTAGTGGAAAGATAGAGATAGAGGAATTTAATGGTCAGAGTTTTGAGTTGTGGAAACTCAAGTTGGAGGATTTGTTGGTGGATAAAGATCAGTGGGTTGTAGTAGATCCGAGCACTAAACCAACAGGAGTTTCCGATGAAGAATGGAAGAAGTTGGATAGGAAAGCAAAGAGCACAATACAATTGTGTGTCTCAGATTTGGTATTGCTGAATGTTTCAGGGGAAGCTACGGCAAAGGCTTTGTGGGACAAGTTAGGGACTTTGTACCAATCTAAGTCTCTGGTGAATAAACTGTTCCTGCGGAAAAAGCTGTATAACCTGAGGATGAAAGATGGAGACTTAGTTACAGAGCATCTGAACGTATTTAATACTGTGGTAAGTCAGTTAGCATCTGTTGATATTAAAATTTTAGATGAAGATAAGTGCATCGGTTTGTTGTGTTCTCTACCAGATTCGTGGGATAGTCTGGTTATTGCAATAGGTAGCAATGCAACTGCATTGCATTTTGATGAAATAGTCTCATCCTTGCTGACGGAGGAGATGAGACGGAAAATTATGGAGAGCCAAAATGGTGATGCCTTGTCTGTACAAGGGCGTACCGAGAACAGAAACAAAAATAAGTCATCAAGTGGGAGATCTAAATCTAGAGGGAGATCTAAATCTCCAGGAAAACCTATAAAGGTGGTGTGCTAGAAATGCGGAAAGGAAGGGCACTACAAAAGGGACTGTAAATCTAAAGCTCATGACAAAGGAAAGGGATCTGATGATGCTCCTTCTGCAGAGGCGAAAACCACCTCAGATGAAGGTGGGGATGTGTACTTGGCTTCTTCAAGTACACATGTAGATCATGAGGCATGGTTGATTGACTCAGGTGCATCCTTTCACTTCACTCCCCATAGAGAGTGGTTCTGCGAGTATGAGAAATATGATGGTGGTGATGTCTTCTTGGGGGATGACAAGAAGGCTAAAATCATTGGTCATGGAAAAGTAAAGTTGAAGCTGCAAAGCAAAAGGGTTAAAACACTTTTGGGTGTTCTGCATATTTCTGCATTAGCTAGAAATCTGATTTCTATTAGCAAGCTGGATGATGCAGGTGTAAAAATAGTGTTCGAGAAGGATACCTGCAAAATGGTTCGGGGAGCACTGGTATTGATGCAAGGAGTTTAGATTGGAACTCTGTACAAGCTGCAAGGTAGCACTGTTATTGATGGGTGCAAAGTTCTATGGTTCCTGAAAGTGGAGCAGAAGATCTAGTGGTCTCTGGAGAGAAGACCATGTTGTGGCATCAAAGGTTTGTACACATTGGAGAGAAGGGCCTTATAATACTTCATGGTAAAGGTATGGTAGAAGGTATGAGTAGTAGCTCTCTGGATTTTGATTTCTGCGAAAATTCTGTATATGGGAAGTAGAATCGGGTGAGTTTCCCCTCTGGTGGTAAGAGGGCGAAACAAATATTAGAACTTGTGCACAGTGATGTGTTTGGACCTGTGAAAGTTCCATCACTAGGTAAGTCTGTGTACTATGTATCATTTATAGATGACTTCTCAACAAATACATGGATATATTTCCTTAAGAAGAAATTTGAAGCCTTTGACAGGTTTAAAGAATTTAAGGCTCTCGTGGAAAATCAAAACAGAGAAGTAGATAAAGGTGTTGAGGATAGAAAATGGTGGAGAGTTTTGCAACAAGGAATTTGAAGAATTCTGTAAGAAGTGTGGTATAACACGATAGATGATTACTCCATATACACCTTAGCAAAATGGAGTTGCAGAAAGAATGAACAAGATGTTGATGGAAAGGGCAAGAAGCATGCTCAGTGGTGCCGGGTTAGGACAGGAATTCTGGGCAGAGGTGGTGGATACTACATGTTACTTGATGAACAGGTCACCTTCATTAGTGTTGGAGGATAAGACTCCTCAAGAGTTATGGACTGGTAAGAAACCCTCTCTTTCACTTCTGAGGGTATTTGGATGTGATGCATATGTACATGTTCCAAAGGAGAAAAGAACCAATTTGGATAGTAAAAGTGCATCTTTATTGGGTATAAGGATGGTTTAAAGGGTTATATGCTTTGGAACCTAGTAACAAGGAAGTTTGTGTACAACCGAGATGTGGTGTTCAGATAGGTGAAAGATGTTATTAATCATGAAGTTCAACCAAGGGAACCTGAGAAGATAGAGTTTGAGCTAAAGGAGGAAGAATCAAAACAACAGAGGAGGAATCAAAAGTTGAAGAGCCACAAACTCCAGGTCTGATAAGATCAGTTCGAGAAAGAAGGCAACCAGAGAGGTATAGTCCATCTGCTTTCTGTTCAAATTTTTCTTTGTCTGCTAGTGATGATGATCCCAGAACTGTGAAGGAAGAAGTGGATTCAGAGGATGGAAAACTCTGGAAAGAGGCCATGGTTGATGAAATGGCACCTTTGCACAAAAATGAGGCTTGGGATCTGGTGGAGTTGTCGGCTAGAAGGAAACCCATTGGTAGCAAATGGGTGTTCAAAAAGAAGACAAATGCAGAAGGAAAAGTGGAGAAATACAAAGCTTGGTTGGTAGCAAAAGGTTATTCCCAAGTGCCAGGAATTGATTTTGGTGATATTTTTTTCTCTTGTTGTCAAGGTAACTTCTATTAGATTAATTTTATCTGTTTCTGTTGCTTTTGATTTTGAGGTAGAACAGATGGATGTGAAGACAAAATTTCTTCATGGGGATCTGGAAGAGGAGATCTACATGAAGCAACCTGAAGGTTTTGTGGTGAAGGGTAAGAAATAACTGGTATGCAAGTTAAAGAAGTCTTTGTATGGGTTAAAACAGTCACCAAGGATGTGATATCAGAAATTTGATACATTTATACAAGGACTTGGCTTCACCAGAAGCAAAGTAGATCACTGTGTGTATTTTAAATTAGTTGGTGATTGTGTTATTTATCTGGTCTTGTATGTGGATGATATGTTGTTGGTTGGAGATGACAAAGACATTATCCAGGATTTGAAGACCCAATTGTCATCCAAATTTGACATGAAAGATCTTGGTGCTGCAAAATATATTTTGGGCATGGAAATTAAAAGAGATCAGGAAAAGAGGAAGCTCTGGTTAAACTAGAGGAAGTATGTCGAGACAATACTGCAGAGGTTTAATATGCAGGATAGTAAATCGGTGAAGGTTCCTATTCCTATAGGTGTGAGGTTATCTGTTGAACAGTGTCCCAAGACACAAGAAGAGTAATAGGACATGTCTCATGTTCCATATGAAAGTGCAGTCGGTAGCCTGATGTATGCAATGGTCTATACTAGACTAGACATTGCACATGCAGTGGGAGTATTGAGCAGGTTTATGTCAAAACCAGGGAAGGAGCATTGGACAATAGTGAAGCGGGTTTCAGGTATTTGCATGGCACTAGTGATTATGGTTTTTGCTACCAAGGAAGACCAGGATCAAACATAGTGTTGGATATTCGTGGCTTTGTTGATTCAGACTGGGCTAGAGATCTAGATCAGAGAAGATCTACAAGTGGGTATGTGTTTAACCTATTTGGAGGTGCAGTCAGTTGGATGAGTAAGAAACAATCTGTAGTGGCACTATCAACTACAGAGGTAGAATACATGGCAGCCACTCATGCAAGCAAGGAAGCAGTTTGGTTGCATAGATTGTGTTCAAGTATGGGGTTAGTACAAGAAGATATAAGGATAGATTGTGACAGCCAAAGTGAAATTTTCTTGGCAAAGAACCTCACATATCATTCAAAGAGAGAGCACATTAATGTTCAGTATCACTTTGTGAGGGATATGATAGAAGACAAAAACGTGTTACTGGTAAAGGTGGACACTTTGAAGAATACTGCAGATGCATTGACAAAATCTGTGAGCTATGAGAAGTTCTCTTGCTGTAGAGAGACAATGGACGTTTTAGGGCTGGAAAAATGACTAAGCTCTCTTGTGGCCCCTTATGGAAAGAAAACAACAAGTGGGAGAATGTTGGGTTGTGTTATATTCTTTCCATGACTATCCCACGTAGTTAACTAGGGGGTTAGAGGGGGGGTTACATGGGGTTTGAGGTGTACACGTAACCCCACTTTACGGGGTCTTGACAAGTACAAAGATCAAAATTACATTTACAAATACCGAACCTAGTTACACTTTTCTTCAACAACTATTTCCATGGTACTAGTGAAATATGATGATGATGGAAATGAACATGTGATCTACTACTTAAGACGAAATTTTATTGATACCGAGACTCGATATGCTCATGTTGAGAAACTAGCTTTAGCAATTGTTCACGTTGTTCAATGCTTTCAACACTGTATTCTCTTACAGAAAACCACCATGCATTTTGATTGCAACCCCATGACTTATATTCTGAATCATCAGTTGTTGTGGGGAAAGTATTCTAAGAGGATTATTATCCTTCAGGAGTTTGATTTGAAATTTTCTACCACCAAATTAAAGAAATCATTGGTTTTCGTCGAGTTAATTTGTGACCTTCCCTCCGCAACCACATCTATGGATTTTAATGAGTTCATTCCCGACGAAACTCTCTTTCTCATTAGAACTCACGACCGATGGTACGGGGCTATTATTATTTATCTCCAAACCCAAACTTTTCAATCAGAGTTGTCCAATTTTGAACGTCATTGCATTTGACATCAGTCCCAACCCTATCAGATTATTGGTGATACTTTCTACCGTGTTGGTGTCAATTCTATCCTACATAGATGTTTGACACTTGAAGAAGCTGAGAGAGCCATAAATGACTACCACTTTGGGGCTTGCAGCAGTCACATGTTAGGATATGCTACTGCTTAGAAAATCCTTCTTGTCGGTTATTTCTAGTCTTCGATCTTTAAATATTTCATTTTAGCAATCCAAAAATGTCACATCTACCAAATTTACAACCATAAATAGTGTGCCCCACCCACACCCAGGCATCCAGTTTTTACCAACAACCCCTTTGCTGGGGTATTGATTTCATGAACTGTAACCCTCGCTTGGCTAGGAGGCATGGATATATCATTGTAGTCTTTGATTATTTCACTAAATGGGCTGAGGCGATGCCCACACGTTATGCTAACGGTAAAACTACCACTCAATTTCTTTTCAACCATGTCATAACTCAATTTTGTGTCCCTCAAGCCATCATTACTAATCATGGATCTCATGTCCAAAATTACATGATGGCAGAGCTCACTTTTCAGTTGGGTTTGCGTCACGACAACTCAACCACTTATTATCCACAGGCCAATGCCCAGGTTGAGGCAGTCAACAAATTCTTGGTTACCATGCTTCAACGCACCATTGGGATGCATAAATCAAATTTTCATATCATATTACTTTCAAATATTTAGGCTTACCAAACTGCATCTAAGACTTTCACTATATTCACACTCTTCCAACTAGTGTATGGTCTAGAGGCAACTCTTCTAATTGAGTGTGAAATTCCTTCATTGAAACTAGTTGTAAAATTACTCCTTGATACCTCACTTGAGGAGGAATGTTTACTTTACCTTGAAAGGCTCAATGAAACTTTCCATCTTGCAACATTATTAATTGAAACCCAGAAGAAATGAGTTAAGGCTCAATACAATAGAACTGTTTCTCCCCGCATTTTTGTTGAGGGTGACGTGGTCTTGCTACATGATCAAGCCAATGATAAATTGGGAGCTAGGAAATTCAAATCAATATGGCATGGGCCTTATGTTGTCAAACACATTTTACAAAAAGGTGCCTATATGTTAGTATATTATGAAGGAAATTTTGTAGTGGAGCCCCGAAACAAGCTTTACCTAAAGAAATATTATGCATGATTTTCTGTGTAAATACTTATGTACATTAGTTTGCAGTGTTGTTTTGGTGTGTTAGTTTTCTTTTGTAAATGTTTTCCTTTGCTTACCTCGTGCTCTACTTGGTTTGCAAATGTCATCCAACCATTACATTAGTTTTGTTGATGGTGCTTGTTGTAGTACACCTAATGTATCCTCCGCTACATGGGAAATCTATGACCCTAATGGTGAGTTAGTGAATTTACAAGGTATATATTTAGGTCATACGACTAACAACATTGCCGAATATATTGCGGTCATCAAACTTTTTTCATAAAATATTGCTCTTGGCATTAGGGAGGTTACCATGAATCTTGATTCACAACTCATATTACTACAACTTAATGGACAATATTAAGTTAGAAACCCTCAAATTTTGAGAATGTATTTGTGAGTTCATCTATTGGAACGAGACTTTGATTTTATTACTTATCATCACATTCTAAGATGCATGAACAAATTAACAGATGCATTGGCTAACTACGTGTTAGATAGACAATTGTGAAACATGTAAATCATAAAGCATCACATAACAAACATGGTAAACATAAAACACACACACACACATATATATATAGAGAGAGAGTTTGAAAAAGAGTTTGCTACATCAAAATAACAACATTTGTGCTCTGAGACACATGGATTTATAAGCCTACAACATTTTGGAAAGTAAACTAGAGTTGGCTATTCGCCCACACGGTGCTCATGATATCACGAAATAGCCCTAATGAATCAGCCCAATAACCGACACAATCTGGAAGAAACCCCTACAGTATGCCTCTAGTAGCGCAATGGCACCTCATCTATCGAGTTGTACTCTAGAATGCCCCTAGTTAAAGCTTCCAGTTTACGCTCTACCTCGACAATAGGATCTTCTCCTTCCTCATAAGGAGCTTCCTCAATTTGGCATGCCACTTGCCTAGCTTCTAGAGAAACCCCTGGAAGTATCTCTGGTCCCACATCCATGAATTATCATAGATTAAATCTTAGTACACATATAAAAAAAACTTCAAAAACTTCAAAAATAGATTTTACCTGAATTTGTCCACTGTGCCCCTAGTGGAAGTGGAATATCTGGATCTCCTCATAAATCCATGCTTTCATATGCCCAATCTTCAACCATGATTAGCTGCTAACGTAACCATCCAAAAAATTCTAGAGGGAATGACATCTGTTGGCCACCTCCATGATGAGGCATTAGCTCACCCCATATGAGTAAGCGTAGATCTCTAGGAACTGGTGCATCCACTTCTAACCACTGATAGCGAAACAATGGCACACATTCTAGGAAGAATGTCACCAAAATAGATCTCAAACCAAATTTTTTTAGACTCCCTGACTTGCACCTGGTAAGTTGGCGCTTCATTCACACCAAAAAACCCCCACTCCAATTGAAAACCGTGGGATTTAGACACTCAATTGCATACTAGAAATGAGATTTTGTCGCCTCATGCATTGCTTAAGCCCCAATTATTTGGGCCATTGTATGTAGGATTGTTCGTAGTGGGAGATTTGTGATGGTCTCTATATCGATTTTTCCACTTTGGGTCTTTTTGGTCCCTAAACAATGCCTCACAATGAGCATATCCATGCTCTCTCCTCTAGTGCGCATTTCAGAACGCTGAACCTGTTGTCCCTTTCTAGACAAACCGATAATGAAATAAATTTCAACAACATATATATTGAGTTCTTTATCCCTAATCATGAATAGTTGACGATCCACATCCTACCAACTAATGAGATGCTGCAATAACTCAGGTTGTGATCTGATCCAAGGAATCTTGAAGAACTTGAGAAACCCACATTTTCGTAGGGCATCAACACAATCTTGATTCTTAGCAACTTGATGGTCTTTAGCTTCATGTCCCCTTTCATTCCGTCAACTACCATTTTGGACTGATTATTCTATGGAAAATCAATAAAACAAGATTTCATGAGCTTCCATGGAGAAAAAAATCCAACTATTTAACATGGAGGATTTCATACAAAATTTTTACCTTGGCGCCAATGCGACTGTGTAGGAATTTTATCGCACTATCAACGTGAGGGCCTAATTGACCACAGGGTGAGTAGCACAACTCTGATGGGTAAAACCCACACTGGTCACCCACGATATAATTTTTTTGCAAGCCCTCCTTGCAGCCTAATCTATGGATGAAATTCATGAAATGAGTACCAAAATGAAGGGAAGGGATAGATCTCTTACTTGCAACAAGTGGCTCAGCGAATGGTGTCTGGGATTGATCGTGCTCCTTACCTGAGGTAAAATGAGGTAAAAATTCTCTTACAATTGCAAATTCATAAAATGGTAAAAATGATTTACTTTTGGCCTATTTATGAGTTTTAAATAATATTTTTACCAAATTAGGGCATATTTCACTCATTTTTTAATATTTTTCGTTGAAATCGGTAATGTGTGTTTCCTTATGCAGTGATAGGTCATATATTCTTAATAAAAATGATTTATCTTGACTGATTCAATGAGTTTTATGTTATCATTTTTTGGACTCGTAAAAAATAAACAAAAAAGTGACCCCCTGGAGTCATCTTTAAGCTCTTTTTTGACTCCCAAAAAATTAAAATATTATCGATTACTTGTCGTTTTGAACTCATTAAAGTAAATGAAATGACATCTACTCAGTATAAGTTTAGCCCTTTTCCAGACTGAGGTAGACTATTGTACAAAAAAAGAATACCTTAGTTGAACATGGCTAAGAGGTTCTCTTGGATACTGTTTTCTACCTTTTTGCGTTCAAGAGATGATCTATGAAAAGGGACCTATAGAGTTTTCTTTTTCACTTATTTTTCAAACTCTCTAAACATGAAAAACATGTCAAGTTTCACCTTCATCAGACTCGTTAAACATAAACAACGCAGGACTTGTCACCATGATGAGATTGAGTTTCTCCTTCCTAGGGCTCGTAAAAGTTACTACGATGGATTCATCCAAAGGATGAACTTATATGGCAAGCATATGCTATCCGCTTCAAGCTTGTGGTAAACAAATATATGGGGTACTCGCGAGAAATGGTGGGGGGAAAGTGAAAGTGATCATCTCTTGTATTTTGTAAAGGAAGCATGTTGCTCCTGAACATGACACTCATTTGTTGCTCGTTTCTGGTTTGGTACATCCTCACTTAGTCACTTGCCTTCCTTGGTTTGGGAAATCCAATTTGCCTCTCAAATGATTATACCATTTCGTCATCATGACCTCTGATCCTATGTTGAGTCAAATTCTACCAAACCACGAAGTTCTGTCGTCGATGTGTTCAAGAGAAGTCCTATCTATAGTTCTTTATGCTTATACGTTGTCTGACTTTATGCCACAATCTTGGATCACACTTATATACTCTACTACATCCTTTTGTTTCGTTTCGATGATGTGGGACTCACTATGTCCCTCCTTCGACAGAACATTTCTTGTCGATTTCAACTCATTATCCAAGAAGATGATCTAGAAAATCCCTTCCAGTACATTACAGTTTGCATGCCACAATGGTAAGTTCTTCACGTTCGATAATAGGTTTACATCATTGACCTTCGATCGGATGATTCCACGGGTGTTCAACTTTAACTTCACTATTCAAATTTGTGGATTGTGTTGATTGTACCTTGAGAGGCATTGCCATTATTGGTGATTTATCTCATGCATATTAACATTTTACATCATTGACTGGTAATCAGGTGGTTTTCTATCATGTTCGACTTCGACACATCTATTCACATGTTAGAATTCATACATTTATTGGGCCAAGATGAAGCACAAGACCCTTGATTCTGTGTGATAAAATCTAGGTTGCATGGAGTTATGAGTTATTCATGATTGTACGCATGTTTCCTGTGGACGTATCACTGCGACGATACCATGGATCCATATTCATGATCCTTTCTATTCAGATGGTTGCAACCATACCAAGGATCCATACACATGATCCATTATATTCAGATGGTTGCATCCACATCGAAGATTCATGTATTATTATACGCTTATTCATGTATAATTAGGCATGATCATTAGAGATGTCAGATATGTATATGTATATGTATATGCTTGATTTACATGTATCCTAATGGTGTTTTTCTAGTCCTTGAACTAACTTGTAAAGCATCTCAACCATCACTCCATGTTCTTCCTTCATTCTTTAGGGGGAATATGTTACACAATATTTTGTCACATCTCTTGTTCATTTCCTGTTCCATATCCTGAAGTGCCAAAACATTGACAACTGTGCAACATATCCATCATGATATACAAACCAAAATCTCCTTGAAGAATCAAAGGAAAATTGCCCCGAATCCATTCTGAAGAAGGTTAACTAAAAACCTAAATTTTAGCATCGACATGTTTTGCTACACTGCCTGCCCGTGCTAATGGAAGGTTGCACTATTCTATGCTAGCACTTCCAGCACAGCTTTTGATATGAAAACCCACGTTGAACCTCTTCTAGAAGGTTTTCCCAAATTGGAGGAGAAGCTTCATACACTACAAACTTCGAGAACAATGAGATGGATATTGGTTATTGTTGATATGGTCGAGCTATCCCATTTGGACCTCTTAATCTTATCATTATGAGATTTCTCCTCGAGATCTAGACCTTCCAACGTCTTTTGTGGATCCCTAAATCCCTCTACATTCAAATAAATCCACTCCATTCCATCCCCAAATGGTTGGCCATTGATTTTTACATCCTATGCTTAGATTATGCTTACATGCTATCCATTCTAGCTTGGAGAAGGAGTGCTTGAAGAGTATTTTCTTGGACTTGGACATCCACCAAAAGGAGGTCTCCAACATCAAAGTATATGTTATGTGATTCCATTTTTAGCTTATTAATATATACATTTGATGTTCACTTTCTGTAATTGTGTAAATATTTATGCTTTTAGCTTAACACTCCTTGATCTATTAAGTAGTTTATGTTTGATGTATGCCATATATGCTCTTGTATTTTGCATAGTCCTTTGATCTTCCTTGTAGGTACTCAAACTTGAAGAAAAAGTAAGGAGCGAGGCTTGGAGAAAAAGAATCAAAGTCATATTCAAAAGGATTGAGCAATTAGCATCAGAGCGAGGTAGGTTTATCCTTCTCTCTGCATTTTTTAAACATAAACTAGGAAAGTGTATGTTAGTTTGTTCAGTTTGTTGCTAGACCCACTCATTGGGCTAGAAGGACCGCCTATGTCTGCAAAGGGGATTTACCTTCACAACAAGGTAGATAGTGGGTATGCTTATATATATGGATTACACTGATGGATGTTCTCACAATTTCTGTGGGTTGTGATGAGTGTTAACTGAACAACCCCCTTGATCTTAGCTGCTAGCAATCAATTCATGGCTCAAGATGAAGTACAAAAGGTACTTATTCTTGGAGTTGCACAATGTTATGAGGGTTGGACAATGGATACAATTGCTCACAAATTACTACTAAAGGGCATGCAATAAGGAGATCCTTGATCCCCAGTCAACATGAAACTATCAACAATGAAGACAATGAGACGATTGAGTTACCATTTATGCTAGTAATTATTTCCCATATTCGAATCACAAATGTTTGAAGGGAAACTTGTCGCACCCTTGGAACTTGAGGTTCTTGAAGAGAACGTGATTTGGGACCCTTGGCACTAGATAGAGGATAAGGAAATATATGATGTTGTTAATTCATAAGCACTTAAGGATTGATAAGTTATTGAATATTAAGATAAGATAAAGTTTAATAAGTGAAAACTAAAAAAACCAAAATAAATGTGAAAAAATAATAACTAAAATAATTGGCCTCATTAATGTTAGTAAAGTTATACATAAAAAAGGTGTTTAATGTAAGTTAGAGTTAAGTGAAATATAGATACAAAAATTAATTATAAGATACCATGTTCAAAATGAGGAATAATCTAAAGTTAATTTGATGTGGACATAAGTAAACTAAAATCTAAATAGATGTGTGCAATATCTGAATTATTGAAGTAATTCTAAGAAATTAAAATCAAGAGAACCTCACCTAATTGAGAAAATCTTAAAATAATAACTAACTTTGAAGAGAAGAAATTTAAAGAAGTAACTAAAACTAACTCAGACTCTTGGTAGGTAACAAAAAGGTACCTAAACAAATAGAAAATGTTAAGAAGAGGAAAAAGGGCATAAGGGAACATCTAACAATAAATTTAAGAACATGTGTCTCTTGGGTGAAAGAAAATCTTCAGTTTAAATAATATAATAAGGTATTTACATGATAGTGAAATTGAAGATCGAGTATGTGGCTAGGTGAATAATAAAATCTATGGAACTTTGTAATTATTTTTCATGTGAAAATAAGTGTCACATCTAATCCTCGCCCAAAAGACTCTATAAAAGAAACACATTCCTCTGAAGGGAACATTTGGGAACTCCCTAGCGTTGGATGGATGTCGTAATCATATCCTAATTTTTCTAGTGACAAATTGTAATTTTTTAGTGAAATTGTGATATTTAGCATTATTGGTAGTGTGGTGGATAGGAATTTTTGATCTAGGGAGATCAATGTCGCAAATTCCTGTCAACTAGTGTTATTTTCTCCTCCTACTTACAACCCCACTACAACTTGGTCAATGATAGTGGGAATTGTTGAATATTGATCATTAAATCCACATTGGGAAAGGAATAAGGCTTTTCATAATATGCATTAAGGATCTTACCTTCTCTTGGGTGAATGGCAAGTCTTGTAATTTATTTTATGAATTATCTAGTAAATGTATGACTTGAATATTGGCACTATTGATGATGTGGTAAATCGCAATTATCAATGTAATATTGTAAACTTCATTGGAATGGTTTCCCTCTACTATATAGTATTGTATATTAGAATCAAAACATTGATCATTCTTCATTATATCACATGTATTATTATTTTGTAAAATGTTATGGAATTAAATAGTCATGACGTGCATCGAGAATTAAAGTTGTAAAGTTTGCAACCATATTTATAGATGTATTTACCAATGTAAAGAAAAAATTTTGGGGTCAGATTTAGGGGCCCTACACTCATTGTCATCCATGTTCCACCATAGATAACTTAGTTAACCATAGTCATCTATAGTCAACCATGGTCAAACTTGGTCAACCATAGTCACCCTTGAGCAAATCATTCTCTTCCCACTCCTCTTGACCAATCATGATCACCCATGGTCAACAGAGGTCTCCATGATTAAATATCATTATTAATTCTTGTCCTCAATGGCCTAGCATGGCCACCTATGGTCAATCCTTAATAATCCTAGGTCAACCATGGTCAATCTTGATCAATCTTGTCAGCCATGGTTTGTCATCATCAACCATTGGCAACCATGGTTGAGCCTTGTCAACCATCATCAACTGTGGTCAACCATAGTAAACCATAGTCAACCCAAATCAACCATCTATTGACCATAGTCATTCTTAATTAGCAATAATCAACCATGGTACACTATAGATAACTTGGGAAACTATGGTCAACTAAGGTCATACATGGTTAAACAATTTCTAATAATTATTTATGTGATTAACATGGTTAATAGTGTTCAACCATGGGAAACATAGTTGAAAATGGTCAACCATAGTCAACATGGCATCATGGTCAAGCATAGTCAACTACACATAAACACTAACAACCTTGATCAACAATGTACACCCATAGTCAGTGACATGTTAACCATAGTCAACCATGTTTGACCAATCTCGATTATTGTCAAACATGTTGAACAAACTCATGGACGGTCATACATGGTCAAATATTGTCATCCATGTTCTACCATAGACAACCTTAGTTATCCATACTCTACCATGGTCAACCATAGTCAACCATGGTCATATTTGGCAAACCATTTTCAACCTTTAACAACCCATGCTCTTCCCACTCTTTATGGCCAGCCATGGATAACCATGGTCAAACAAGGTCTCCATGATTGAACATGGTTAATTATGGCTATCTATTTTTAACATGGGCAACCATAATCTCTCGTAGACAACTGTGGTAAAAAATCTTCAAATTTGTCAAACCATGTTCGCCCATGGTCAACATGGTCAAACCTTGGGCATCAAACCCAACTAACATCAATGATGGTCAACCATTATCAACCATGATCAAATATGGATAACGATGGTGAACTGTGGTCAACTATTATTAATCATAATTTGTCTTAAATATAGTTTTGTGTGGACAAGCATGGCCATCCACAGTTAACTATATGTTGAATGTAATAAACCATCGTTAATGATATCTTGAATATATTTTGTCGTAGCCAACCATTGTCTACTAATTTCCACCTTCAACCATGGTAATTATTGCCAATCCTGGTCAACATAGGTCAACCATGGTATCATTGTCAATCATGTTCAACTAAAGTCAACCATGGTAATCATTATCAATCTTGTTCTTAGGTCAACCATGGTTGTGTTAACCCATTTCAACCATTAATGTAAGCATTTTTGTAACGTTAATGTAACGTTAACATTAATGTTAATGTAACATCAACCATGGTCACCCGTGGTCAACAATGATCAACCATGGTCACCCGTGGTTGACAATGGTCAAACATGGTCAATATTAATGTAATATCACGATAACCATATAACAATGGTCAACCATGATAGTCATTATGTTTAGGCATTATCAAGCATGGTAAATTGAGATCAATTATGGTTTGGGTTAACCAACAATATTCGACCCTCTTCAACCATGGTCAATATTAATGTAATATTAACGCAAAAGTGTAACAATAACAATGGTCAACGTTCATGTAACATTTTTAGATTGATTTAACATTAATACATAGTTACATTAATGGTTGACCATAGTCAACCTAATTCACCATGATCAAACTCATCAACCTTCTAAAATGATCAACTAATAGTCCCACCTTACTAAATGTACTTAATATAAATAATGTATATCAACCACATTTACAAATATGTAGTTGTGTTAGGTGATGTATATATATATTTCCAACCATTCTTTATTTTTAAGAAATTATTAAACTATATTTACAATATGCAACTAGATGGCCTAAAAAATAAGAACCTCAGCAAATTTAGAATAGGCCATTAGTTAAGTACAAATATAAATTTTTTGCACATTTCCCATTCCACTCATTGATTTATAGTGTTAAAATTTTATCAATCAAGATATTAAAATTAAACTAATTGAATATTTTTATTCAAATATGATTAAATATTATTTAAAGTTAGTTTAACTGGGAATAATTTTGTTTCCAATAAAAAACTAGATTATAACAATAAATTAATTGAATAAAATTATTCAAATATGATTAAATATTTGTAGAATTAAGGCTTCTGTGATCCATAACAAGTATATGATAGGTGTTTCCGCGTAAATCACATTATCAGTCAATTGTAGAGGCATTTGGAACCAACAAGTGTGGTTCATAGTCAAGACAAGTAAATCACATTATCAGTCAATTGTAAAGGCGTTTAGAACCAACAAGTGTGGTTCATAGTCAAGACAAGTTGAAGAACTCGATCATGGTTACATGTTAAATAGAGAAAGAAGATCATCCAACAACTATATTTGACTAGGAAATGGATAGGCATGTTAAATAGAGAGAGAAGTTCATCGAACAACCATATTTGACTAGGAAAGGAATATAATAGACCAGGAAACGACTATATTTGACTAGACTAGACCAAAGGATAGGGACAACGGCTATATTTGACTTGATTTGGCCATGGGATAGGGATAGGGAGAATTAGTTTAGATAATTTATAAGTTAGTTATTTTATTATTAATACTATCAATGAATTGTATTTAATTATTAATTATATATAATAAAAAGTTATAATAGAATATAAATATTAATTGACCCTTTATGTGAGTCAATCTAGCCGTTATCCTGTCAATTCTAGCTGTTGGTTGTTAACCGTTAAGTCATGGGATTCTCTGTCGTATCTATTTAATGTGCTTAGTAAGATCTGCTCATTCAACTTGTCTTGACGATGAACCACACTAGCTGGTTCGAAACGCGTCGACAAAAGTTTTTCTATGTGATTTTCGCCGAAGATTCCTCAACAAATAGAATATAAACCTTTATTATTTATATACTATTATATAAATAATAAAGGTTTATATTCTGTTATAACTTTTTATTATATATAATTAATAATTAAATACAATTCATTGATAGTATTAATAATAAAATAACTAACTTATAAATTATCTAAACTAATTCTCCTTATCCTTATCCCTTGGCCAAATCAAGTCAAATATAGTTGTTGTCTCTATCCGTTAGTCCAGTCTAGTCAAATATAGTTGTTGGATGATCTTCTCTATTTAACATGCAGCCATGATCTAGTTCTTCAACTTACCATGAAGATGAACCACACTTGTTGGTTCGAAACGCATTATCATTTAATTAATAATGTAATTTAAACCAAAACCCCTATCATATAATAATTAAATATTATTTTAAATTAATTTAATTGAAAATAATTTTATTTCCAATAAAAAATTAAATTATAAATTATTAAACTTCAAAAATTTTGAATGCCAAAAAATTCATGATAATGCTCAACCCATTTCACTTAAAAAAAATTCAAATACTATAAAATGATTGAATGAAATTTTTCCTCGCAAAATCTTCGGCCGTCTGGCAACGCGTTATTTTGTACGGACGGACATACGACATTATCATGGCAGAGGTAATCAAATTTATTATATAGGCATGTGGCACGGATGGGCTCCTGCAAGTGCAATTGACGGCGAGTTCTTACAATTAGAAGTTTTCGGTATAGTTTTTAGTGAGATTTTTTGGAAGTTTTTTGGTGGATTTTTCAGGTCAAATCTTTCTAAAATCCGGTAACAATTTATTGAAATCGCAAGGTTGATAGATAATTTCTGCACAATCAAAGCGTCCCAGGGGTTTTTCAGGGTGGTGAATCCAAATATGCAGTTAAAAAACCATTTTAAACAATACAAATCACCAGATTCCGTCACCGAAATCTCCAAAAAGTCGCACTAAAGACAACTCCATTGTCTTCGTATTTTAATGTTTTTACGATAGTTTTTTATGGTTTGATTTTTGGTAGGAATTTATTGAAATAGATATTTGTGCAATGAAAGTGCTTTAAAGTTGTGTAGAGTTAAATTTATTTATAATAAAAAAATTAATTTAAATAACACAAATTAAAATTTCACGTCAAAAATTTCTACTCATTTTAATAACAAAAAAATCTAAAAAAAATAAAGACAACTCAGAATCTCGATAACCTCGGCCTTTTTCAAATTTGGATATTAACCTCTTCCATTTTCAAAAGACCCATCATTAATGGTAGGGTTTAGGGGCAGCGGCTAACCAGCCTGCCATAGGGCATTAAATGCCGGGAGATGCAGGCTGGATAGGCTGGGAGATGCAGGCTGGATAGCCTGATAACACGCAGGCTGGATAGCCTGATAACAGGGGAATTCCTATTTCTTATTTAATGCCCAGTCTCCTTGCTCGCTGGTTATCGGCTTATCCAGGTTGCATGCCCTATGGCAGGCTGGTTAGCCGTTGCCGGGTTTAGGTTTAATGAGGTTCTTTTATGAATTTAAATATGATCTTCAGCGACGAAAAGAAATATCGAATAACGCAAGAAGAAGACGGTGAAAAAAGTTAACGTTGTGAACTTTATCTTGTTAGCATCAGCGACGAATAAGCTGAAGAAGAGAGCGCTGGAAGGACGGATTTTATGGCAAACCTGGATCATTTAACGACCTTGCTTCAACTTACTCATTCAGCAGAAGCCCGTAAGAGCTTCGACAAGCAAGCGCTTCTAGAAATACACGATCTGATCCGTCAAGAAATGGAGGCCGCAGCAGAATTATCATTATTTCCTGCTGCATCAAATTTCAGCGGCAGCAGCGGTGAAGCTTCTTCCATTCCACTGGAAAGACTAAAACCCATTTCCTTAACCCACTTGAAGGTTCGGAAAATCAACCAAGACCGGGTGCTCTACGGGACTCTCTGCGCCGAGGCCTACTGGATGGGCGGTATCATCACTCTCCTTGAGGACGATAATGGCCTTGCCGTCAGGCTGGCAATCTTCAATTTGCCTCGCTCGCAGACCAATATCGAGAAGCTTTACCCCAAAGGAGCGAAGGTCGCCATCAAAGAGCCATATTATATGCAGGGCCTCGACGATAGTCCCACCATCTGTGTTTACTCTGCCGATGTCGAGATGCTTGTGACTCAGAACGAGAAGCGGGCCGAGGAGGAGAGGAAGAAGGGCAACAGCTGTTTGAGAGAGGAGCAATGGGACGCAGCTGCCGAGCATTATACGAATTGCATCGACGCAGTTCTACTCCTGGTCGAGAACGGCGCCTCTAATGACAAAAATAATATGAATACCTTGCTCCTCCACGCGTATTCCAACCGGGCGGAGACAAGGCTTCAGGTGAAGAAATTTGAGCTGGCACTGGAGGATTCCGATAAGGCCCTTATGATCGACTCAGGCAATCTCATGGCGCTATATAGAACAGGCTGTGCTCTGATTGGCCTGGGACAGTATGCGGCGGCATGCGGATATTTGGAGAGAGCTTCTAACGCCAGCCGCGGGCAGAAGAAAATACAAGACGTGCTTCGTGAGGCCAAGACTTTGTAATCCCAAAGTCGCATTGACGAGCATGATATCTCGGACTTCCAGCCCGTTTTGTCCCTAATGCGGAATTTGGCGATTTCGTTGGCCCCGTGGAGATTAAGATGACCGAAGACGGCCGCGGACGGGGACTTTACGCCACCCGAGAAATATTCATCGGGCAGCTTTTGCTGGTATGCGATGCCGTCGCAGTTGCCTACGAGGACGAGCGGAGCGCCTCTACCACTGTGTCGAATGTGGAGCACAGGGGCAATATTAAAATGGCGTCTCAAGAGGATCTTGTCACCGCGGTTTTCTGCGCTGCCTAGAAATCGCGGTTATTGCTCGGACAACTTTATGCTTTAGATGATTCCTTGGTGTGGGGCAACTTCGATGTTCCGGCCATCGACTTGTTCCAAAGTGATGGCCAAATGTCTGGGACCCAAGAAGAAGAAAAAGGAATATTGCTTGCAGACGTTAACCGTATACGGGCTATTATAAGTCGAAACACATTCGTGGGAGCCGAACCGAAACTGTACGAAGCCAAACTCGTCCAGCAAGGCCGGAATTATAGCGGTCTCTGGCTGTTGCCATCATTCATTAACCATTCCTGCTTGCCGAACTCGAGCAGGGTGAAAGTGGGAAGCGCCATGTTTATTCATGCTTCCAAGCCCATCAACAGCGGAGAAGAGATCACTATCTCGTATTTTGATACCCTCGCCCCGTTGCCACAGCGCCAAGCCATGTGCGAGAGATGGGGTTTCGAGTGCAAGTGCAGGAGATGCATTCTGGAGCTCTCTCTGAAGGCAGATCTGGAGCCTATAACCACACGATTCCAAGAATTGCATGACAAAGCTTTGGAAGAAATCAGTGCGGCAAGCTCTCAAGATCCCTTTGATGCATATCTTCCAGCATACGAGGAATTCGGCGTTATTGAAAACGCCTGAGGAAAAGAATTGGATTCGTGCGTCATTTGTGTCTGCATATCTTGTAGGAACACAGTGGAACAACTTCTTCACCGTTCCTTCCGGGAAAGAAGTTATGGATGCCATTCAAGATACGGTGCCTGGGGACATCCGAAGCTTGGTTATAGTAGAGAAGCAGTTAGAGGAAGCGAAAGATTTGATGGGAGATGAAAGTCAAGCATTTATTACGCAATGTGCACTGGCGAGGGAGGCATGCTTCAGAGTCTTTGGCAGACACAGTGAAGAGTACTTTAAGTATTAGGAATTTTGTAGAGTACTTTAAATGTAAATTGAATGCATTCATCCTTAAGGGACTAGAATGGAACTCGAATGGGACTCTTGAGGAACAATAAATGGTATATATTAAGCTAGAAGAAAGCAAAAGGAATGCAGACAGAATTACAAATGTATAACAAACTTTACAAAGTTGGATGATTTAAGACTAGGGAGAAATAAATGGGAATTGCTTCAAATAAAATATAGAACACTCACAAAATTGCAGAAGGATGACCGACTTAATGAATTATCTATCCCTACTCAATATGAAGATGCACTAGGGACTAAAACTAATTGAACCAAAGTATGATTTCTTATTAACAAAAAATTAATGCTATGAAAATTACCTACATGTTTTTTTTAGGCATTAAGGTTCAAAAATTGATTTAATGGAGGTATGATTCTTTATTATCAAAAATACAACCTTACACAAGTGTTACACGGAAGCATAGTCCTTGCCATTGAAAATAGGGATTATGTTGCTAGAAAATTTGCACATAGAAGGTGATAACATGATACATATAAAGTATACTATGAGATATTTAAACTAATATTAATATAATATGGAGAATATTAATATATATCTTTCATAACTTGCTAGTCATCTGGTTGCCATTTCTTAGCCAAGATTGTTTCCCGGATATTCTGGATGGTTCCCTCCCATACTGCTTCCTAAGATTGTTGGCTATTCTAAAAGGTCCTACAGTTCCTCTCTTTTCATATAGCCCAAAGTGTGGAGTCTAGAGATAGTCCCCAAGCGCGATTAAGACCAGGCTTGAGAAGAGGCATGTCCACCATATAAGGATGGTTTCTCTAATGCTTTGATGGTCTCTATCCATCCTTCCAAAGAGATCTTCCACTTGGTGCCACTTTTGAACTACAAAAGGACATGGATTTAATAGGTGTTTGAGATCCTCATTATGTTGACCACACATGATACAATACAAGGGTCCATAGATACCCCTTTTTTGTAGTTGATCCCAAGTGAGGATTCTACCCCTATATGCCAACGAGAGAATGTATGCAACTCTCGACCACCACCCACCTTTTCAAAGCTTCTTCCAAATTGGATGGTGATGCCCCTGCTCCCATCTTGCCTTTAAATGGTAAGCCTCTTTGATGGTAAATATTCCCTTTGTAGTATATCCCCATCGAAGAATGTCTGGTCCATTTTGGACTGTAAGCTTCCTGGATTCTAACTCTCTGTCCAGTTGCTTCCATTGAACTGACTCAGGGGGTTGAGGTCAATCCTGACGTTCCTTCCATTTCCTCCAACCATCATTAGTCAGGGCATCTTTCTAATAATGATCCACCGTGTAGAAGTTCCTGCTAGTTATGTACAAAAATAAGTCACTCAAATCTTGTCTCCCAAACATTTTTTTTCTCTAATACTATAAGTCTAACCAGAACAAAATTATTTTCCCAGAAGCTGAATACATGGTTGTCATTCAAGCAATATATGAGGCGATCTAGATGAGAAAGATACTTGCGAGATTGTTTTGTCATATGTTGGATCCAATTGTGATCTATTGTGATAATCAAAGTTTCATTCAGTTCTTCGAGAACTTGGTATTTCACGATCGAGACAAGCATATAGATATCCAATATCATCATATACAGGATTGCGTGTAGAGGCGGAAAATGTTGCTACAATACATTGTGATAGAGGAATAAGATGCTAACATCTTGACAAAGGCTTTGTCAAGAGGGAAGTTTGAATTCCATAGGTGCAAGATGGGGGTGGCCGATAATCCCTTTCTTGCTAAGAGAAAGTGTTGAGAAGTGTAGTAAGAAAGTATCAATTTGACTTTGCCTTTGTCAAATTGAGAAAATTTGAATTTCCACATCGACAAACAACTTGGAGGTAGTTAACTTGTATGACATGGCTCTTGTCACTTAGTTAGCTTAGTAAATTCGAGTAGGAGGTCTTGGAGTTCAGTTAAGCATGCGTGATTGCTAAATTTTAGTAATCCAGTTCAGTTATATCTCATTGTATTCATTTAAACTAGTTATAATAGTTAATGGAAATAGTGGAAGGTCAGTTGTGTAGTGGGATAGTAGTCTAACTCAATGATCATCTAGTTAGCTAATCAATCATCTCAAAATAGCTAGTGTATGCTAGGAATTCAAGTTCCCCAGTTGTGGTGGAGATTCCAAGGCAATGTAACAAGCAATTATAAATAGTTTGAGTGTATAGGTGTTGCATGTAGCCAAATGATCAATCCTTGGGAATTTCACAATCAATTGGAGGAAAACTCCTAAAAATAGGTGCTAATCCCTCAAGATTTGCGCAAGGAAATAAGGGCTCAAGAAGAGGAAAAAATTGACTAAGTCTGGGTTAGAGCTTCTCATTGAGTAGAGAGAGAGGTTATTCACTTGCAGGTTCTGCTTAGAGAGGGCAAGGAATTGTAATACATCTCTATTCCTCTGATTAATGCAAAGAGTCTTGAGGAGTTTTTCCCAGTTCGGTTCCCCTAGAAAAAAATACCGTGCATGTGTGTTTTTTCTTATTGCATGTTTGTGAATGTTGTTCTAAATTGTGAATTAAATTCCACAGATTAGTAGAGTAGAATTATGTATCTTGATTTAGATTAAAATTTCTTAAGCATTTGCAATTCTATCACCATAATTATACAACTCAACCCATTATTGGGTGTGAGAGCCACCTTTCTCTTAGAACTATGCCACTCCTTTGCGACTTCAAACTTGTTGATAGGGCATATTTATGAAGAAATACTTTCCCATGTTTGAGCTGAGTGATCAATAAAGTAAATGCATGGAGTGGTTGGGGAAGGAGCATTTACAAACTAGGCACGTTTGTGAGGATTGGGATAGGGAATACTAGAATATGTGAGATTGTGTGAGGAGTTAGAAGTAGAAAAATTCATAAGATGCAACTAGGGTGGTGGGAAATATGAGTTTGTGACATAGGGCAGAGAGGAATTTGTTGGACATTGGATAAACCAACGCTCCTTGAGTGTTTTGTGACATGGACTAACAGCCTCTCGTGGATCCTTATCTCTGGCGATGCGATCGTTGACTAACACCTGCAGGTTTTGGTTTAACGACAATCGTGATTCCCAATAGAATTCCCCGATCCCAACCACATAATCTTTCTAGACAATTGATGTGAAAAAGAAAAAGGGTTAATTGGTTTACCCAAAGAGCTAGGGAAACAAAAATTCAAAATTATTAGAACTAGAAGATATATAAAGGAAGTCTAAGGAACTACTTGATGTGGCACTGACTATATAGAACTAAACCTTTTCATGAGGAACCATAAAACTCATTGTAAATCTCTTTCCATGTGAAAATAAGTTCTTCTCCTATGTAGGATGATAGCACCATGTAGCATGAGTGTTTGCCACCTTCTAAAATGACTAATACATATGCGAAGGCTAGGCCAAACTGGGACATTTAGTGACCAAAAAAAACATAGCAATCCCAACCAAGATATGATAAATCCCTAAGTGAAATGTCACATTAAACCAATATCGAAATGAGCATCCTCCACCGTCATAAAACAATTAAAAGCCATATAAAACCATGGGAGTAGTAAATGTTTCATTTGGAAAGATGCATTTCCACGTCTACTCTCGAGTCTCTAGTAGGATAGTGATAATACAACATCCACTTATTGTGGATTATACAATCCATCCTAAAATAGTTATACAATAATTATACATAAAATAAATAGTAAAAATATGTTAAAGTTTTCAAAATAAATAAATTAAAATATCTAATATACAAATATAATTTTAACTATTATTAATTTTATCAAACAATACTTAACATAGATAATTGAAAAATATTCCCAAAATATAAATAAAATAAACTTATAATTTCAATTATAACTACAATACTTATTAATACTCAAGGAAAGTGTAAATAATATTTAATGGTTTAAATAATGTAGTACATGGAAATTTATTGTAAAAAACTTTTGAAGAAAGTGGTTTAAATAATGGGTAACATGGAAATTTAATGTAATCATTGTCTTCTTTTTACATGAGTAAAATAACGAAAATCCTTTTGGATAAAAGAGTATAACTTCTATTATTCGTAGATGGGTAAATGTGTTAATTTTTGTTTTTCCCTCCTTAAGATAGAGCATTATATTTTTGTAGTTAATTTAATTTGTTATAATATTGGTTTAAAAATAATGAAATAGTATTGATTTTCAATCAGTAATTTTTTTTATAGACAAATATGGATTTATGAAATAAATTAACAATGAATAATTATCGTATACAAAAAGTTTAAATTTTCCAATGATATTTTAAATTCAAAACTTTATATATATATTATTTACAAAATAAACCACATAATTCTAAAGTCTATAAATGAATAATTAATTATGAATTTTTAAATTAATATTATGAATTTTTAAATGAATAATATTACATATGTACTTTTACTTAATTTTATATTATATTTTAAAATTCAATATTTTACCATTTTTAAATTTGATATTTATATTTTCAAATTGTAATTTCACACATTTTAAATTAATAATACAAGCTTTTCTTTATTAAAAAAATATGACTATAATTTTGTTTCTAAATTCTTTTGTATTAATATTTCCATTAAAAGATAAATTCTTTTGTATTAATATCTCCATTAAGAGGTGAGATTTCAATATTTAACTCTACTCTTAATGGGTTTTTGTTATTTATATCTCCTTTAAAAAGTGAGATTTCAATATTTAACTCTACTCTTAATGGATTCTTGTCATTTACTGGTGTATTAACTTCAAAAATAGTTCTCTCTTAAGCATAAAATCTTTGTCCACGACATTCTTTTTCTCCTTTGCGGAAACAAACTTTTCATTTCCTCCGGCATTGTTAATTGGATGAGCTCAGAATGTACTTTGAAAAGGATGATAAAAGAAAATTTTAATGTGATCTTTTTATTGGTGTAACACAATGGTGAAGAATGCTGGCGTAAATTTGTCAAATGGATGGTGTGACACTACTGATTATGTAAATAATAGTTATTTACTTTTTTTTATTATGCAAAGACATGGTAACTTGTTATAGGTTGGTAAGTGAACTTGAAAACAAAGTATATTTATCATTATTTCATTGTGTTGTTATTTTATAGGGGAAAAGATTTAAAAAAAAAAATCTTTAGTTTCTAGGTAGTTAGACAGTGATTTTTTTTCTGGGATTAAAAGAAATCTCTCCGCTGGATGAGGTCACAAGTGGCCTGAGGAAAGAGGAAAAAGAAGTGCTTGTGACAAGACGTTGTTCAAGCTGTCGAGTAGCCATTTGACTGGTTAAGTCTACGAAGGCATACATACTCTACCCCCCTTTGGTTTTGAACCGTGACCTCTTAGGAGGAAACACATGCTCTTAACCATTCGGCCCACTCAAGCTGTATCTACAAATGACGATCTGTGTGTTATTCCTTGTAAAAGAAAAGAAGTCTAAACAGATTGGTATATTGTTTCTTATGACTATTAGGTAAACAAAAAGAAACCAAGTTGACTGTTGAGAATAAATGTTCACAAGGGTAAAGAATATGCCATAAACCCTTTCTGTATTTGCATATAAAATTTGGCGAGTAGACTTCTTTTGTGAGATATACTTGAGATATACTTCCTCTCTTCGGTAAAATTAACTCTCTATGTTGGTTGAGTTTCTGGATATTAAAAGAAAGAGTCGGTATTAAGAAGAACTTAGACTCAAGTAATGCAATATGAGGGAGACAAATCTCTGAAAATTAAAATAATAATCGTAATAACTAATTCTTGCATGTACCAGGATACATGACTTCCAAAATATGTTGAAAATAATTATAGAGGGTTTCGATGGTTAGTTTTCCGATGGTGAGCCAATGGATTCCTTGGAAAATAGTCCCTCTCCACGTTAATAAGTAACTACACCAGAGTCATGTGGAACCAAACTGAGGAAATGTATGTGGTTTTTTCTGTAGCATCTATATAAGTAGAAGATTAAAACAATAACAATAATAAGAACAAACATGCAGGTGAATATTTCAAAAGAAACTCAGAGATCCAACACCCCGCATTGCGGGTAAAAAAAAGCAACGAAATCATAAAATATGTGCTAGCAAAACACACAATACGGAACAGAGAATGTTTGTAGCCAATATATAAACATATAACACTAAGTGACAGAGAACAATGTCCTATGCAGTTACCAAAAAAAATTGTTGTTACCACAGAGAAGAATCATGGATGGGTAAAGAATCCCAAGTAAGGCCAAGATAGAAGACTGCGAACAAAATTACCCTCGAACGAGTCTAGGGGAAACCCATCAAACTCAGAACAAGATGGTAACTATTTAAGAAGGAAAACAACTTAACCATTTACCAACAATACAAAATGGAAAGAGTACAAAATGCATGAATCATAAATAATATTCTTGATATGAACTTGATAATGACAGTCCATATAATTCCTTAAGAAAACAAATAGTTTCTTAACTAACAGGAAAGAGAACCTCTACTGCAAATACATTTTTTAATCAAAACTTGAATACTAAGAATCCACATGAGTAAAATATATGTTGACTTCTATAACAATACCACATTTAAATACCCTAAAAAATTACTTAGACCGTGATAGAAACATTCAAGGGGAGTAAAAGTAAAAGAAACCCCAAGAGGGATTTTTGTATGGTTGTTAAAATTCAACCAAAAATATACATAATCCATTTAAGTAATTGGGAGATATATTTGATGGCCCATCAACCTAAGACTACATGCAGAGAGCCAGTAAACCATGCAAGTCAGGCTCCTAACCTAGAACAAGGAACATTTTGGAATTAATAGAGGACGGATTGAGCTGACCACTAGAAAATAAGAAGGAAAATCAAGAATCCTTCCAAACCTGCAAACAAATAAAGAGACATATTACAAATAATCTCAGAGCGTCCACCTGAAATACTTAACTTGGGAAATGTTAAAAGAGTAATACCTGTAAAGACAGAGAGGAACTATGTAGGGAAAGTTGAACTCTAACACCCTCAAGACCATTGAAAGCAAGAAAAATATTGAACACCTTGCCGAGCTACAAGATAACAAATAAAAAAATAAATTAATATTTACCTTTGTGGAAGGAATACCTTGCACCGTCGTTGAGTTACCATTGCCGAGAACGACCATTGTGGTTATAGAATGATTACAATGAAATACTTCAGCAAAACCATAATGACACTAAACAACTGTGAACCAAGAAAAGCAGTAATTGATCTTACCATTTAGACAAAGCTCACTGAAGAGGACATGAAGGGCATGATTATTCCTTATTAGACAAAGCTCGCTGATGATGAGTAAACACTGCAACCATTATTCCTTATTGCTCATAGGTGATGGACAGAAGAAGTCGTCAGTGCTACCGCTGGTGGGCTTCATCTTGGAAAATGGGGGAACCCTGAAATGCCAAAGCCTCCCCAAAGATCCCACCAGATTGCTGCTGCACAGGAACTCCCCGGCATACATTTGCTCCACTCTCCTATCAACATCATGAAGGAAAATATCTGTGGATCCTTCCTTCTTCCTGTTACTGGCCATCACGGCTGCCGTGAAAATGGCAGACATTCTCCCGGGCGCGGCATCGAAGTAACCACGGTCATGATCATATCCCACTCCGTCTCGTAGATGAGCGCGGGCAAATTGGTGACAGCGAGCTCGCATTTGGAGGACCTCAAGGCCCGGGTGGGGCTGTAGGAGGATCCATTTCTTCTGTAGTTGTGCAGCAGGGCGTCCGCCATGGACATTTTTGTTTGGTATTGGACGTGATAAGTTTCAATTCCTGGTTGGCTCTCCACGACTTTCCGTATCCAATTGGAGTCCTCTTCCAGGAAAATGGTTTTGCCATGGGCATTGAGGGCATTCCAAAGGGGGCTGTCGTAGCCGAGGCCGAAGACGAAGAAATTGCAGGGGCTTCTCACATAAAGTACTTCCAGGGTGAGATTGATTTCAGCTTTCTTCCGCTGGCGCAGGATCCTGCTCGTCACGTAGTGCACAAGCGTCCTCGCAACCTCGCCCGGAAGCCACTGCTGGTCCCGCTCAACCCCATGACCGGATGAAAGCGGAGAAGAAAAGGTGCAGCCTTTAGCGCCTTTACTAAATTCAAAATAAAACGGAATTTGGAAAACGGTGGTAGACGAGGAAGCCAACGGAGGTTGCAGGAGGAGACGGGACAGGTCTGACAGTGGTCGCAGATACATTGAATATTGGAGCTTGCCGGAGGTAGGGTGATCGAGTAGCCGGAATATGCATGGAGATGTATGGAGATGTATGGCTTTCATATGCAGATGTATCATGCCTTCAGATGCACGAATGTCCTGTCACAGGTACTTAGGGCTCATTTATGTTTCTATAGGATTGGAAATAGGAACTGCCTTGTCTTACAGCATTCAAACTGTCATCGCGAAGATAGGATCATCATAACTGATCTTGAAGACGCACGGCAGGGTGAAATTTTTGAGGTTGACGTTCTTTTAAAGCTTTGAAGTAACTACTGAAGTCTGAAACTACCATCCTTTATTGCGCAGTAATTTAGTGCTCTGGCTAGTTACAATATCAAAGCTGCCTGAATGACTAAGAGATCAACAGACGTGACTGGAATTGTTCAGAGTTCTCTCGATAAGATCTTCAAATGGAAGAAGAGTTAATCGTCATTGCACTCTTTCCCTGGTAAGGGTTTATCAGATTTTTGAATAAATTTAAAATAATATTTCGACTGATATTTCGGCATTCTTCCTATTTCATATGGATATTGAAGAGCTATGGAAAATTAGACATTCGTTAACGGACATCGAAAGTCCATATTCACTCGTAGAATTATGACCCATCAAGGCAGGATTTTTCATTGAAAAGTACCAATGAAATAATAATTAATGGCGACTGTATTTACTCTTATTATGTGAATATATTTATGTTTCGTTAGCCTTCGTAACTTTTACAAGTGGTACAGTGGAGTTTAATAGGGAGTAATAAAATCGAATAACTTTGGAAAGAATTTAGGTTAATTTGATTTACTATTGCTTTTCTTTGTGCGACATGAATTTATTTGATTGATTTTATTTATTTATTTCTGAAGGGTCGTTTTTAATGTGATTTTTTAGAGTTTTGGTGAATTTTTTAGCACTAATAATTTTGAGGTGAAATCTTGATTTTTTGTTATTTAAACTTGTTTTTCATTGTATATATGGAGTCTAACACCGTGAAAAACAATAAGGCACTTAAATTCTGAAGAGTTTACCGATCAAGTTTGTGATTTCAATGAATCCTTGCAATCTCAAAAATAGATGGGAAAAATTTTCAAAAAGCCGCATTAAAGACAAATCGATTTTTAAATGCCAATAGGTTTTTGTTTTTGTTATATTTATTTTTAAATTAGTATAGGTTTATTTTAATTTTGAATATATTAAATATTTAAAGAGATTAATTTTTTTAAATTAAATATTTTTTAAATATAAAATATTGGTACCCCCAAGAACAGAGCTTTCATATTTGAGAATATCTGGCTCACTCACCCAGACTTCATCAACAACATTACAAAATGGTGGATAGAATATCTGCCTATTCAGGGTACAAGAATGTTCCAGATACACAAAATACTAAAGCACATCAAGCTCAGACTTAAAGATTGGAACAAGAATGAATTTGGCAATATTTTTGCAGCGAAAAAAGTTGTTGAAGATAAAATGTGGGAACTCAATCAAACCCTTATCACGGATGGCTTTGATAAAGTTCGAAATGATCAAGTCACCAAACACCATCAAGACTAGGAGAATTATTCGAACAAGAGGAAATATTTTGGAGACAAAACTCTAGAGTTCAATGGCTGAAAGAAGGGTAGTGTAACACTAGATTTTTCCATAGATCAACCATAGCAAACAGATCTCATAATAGGATCTCTTCGATCAAGGACGAGGGAGGTCATCTTCTTAATTCCCATGAAGATATAGAAGATGTGTTAGTTCAACACTTTCATGGGATAGCACAGGAAACCATTTCAGATAGAGAGCATCTTATCATGGATTTAACAGAGCATATTCCTAGGCTGGTTACTAGAGAAGATAATTTCAATCTCAATAGGCCAGTGACAGAAGAGGAGGTTAGTGAGGTCATCAAAGAAATGCAGAATGTTAAAGCGCCAAGCCCTAATGGTTTCAATGTGGATTTCTTTAAAGCTTGCTGGAATATTGTTAAACAGGATATTCTAAACATAGTGGAAGATTCCAGGTTGAATATAACTATTTTGAAGGTGCTCAATACTTCCTTCATCTCCCTGATCCCCAAACAGGACAATGCTCAAACTCTAGACAGGTTTAGACCCATAGCCTTGTGTAATGTGATATATAAGATAATATCCAAGGTTGTTGCTAACAGACTCAAACCACTTCTTCCTACTCTAGTTTCTATGGAGCAATCTCGTTATGTGGAGGGTAGACAAATTCTCAATAACATCATCCAAGCACATGAGGTGGCGCACTCATTGACAATTAATCGAAAGGTGGGTATGATTATGCAATTGGACCTAGCCAAAGCTTATGATAAGTTGAATTAGACCTATATAAGGAGGGCCCTTATTTCTTTTGGGTTTGATCATAACTGGGTAAGATGGGTCATGGCCCTGGTAACTTCTTCCAGCTTTTCAATTCTGGTTAATGGTTCTCCTTCCAAGATTTTCACTCCTTCCAGAGGCCTCAGACAGGGGGATCTGCTCTCTCCCTTTCTCTTCATCCTCATGATGGAAGGACTTAGTCGGTCTATCAAGCATGTGAAAGAAGTTGGTAATATCAAAGGCCTCCAACTTTCAGAGACTGGTCAGGCTTTGACCCATCAACAATTTGTTGATGATACTATGCTACACGGAATCCCCATGGTCAAAGAAGCTCTAGCGTACAAACATATCCTGTCTGACTTTGCCATGGCTATAGGTTTGGAAGTTAATCTCTCCAAATCTAAGATTTTTTTCTTTAATACCAATATTGCTATTCAGAAAAATATCTCCAGAATTCTAGGATTTCAAAGGCATGTCCTTCCCTCCAAATATTTTGGAGTTCCTCTTATTGATAAACCTTTGCACAAGAGCATTTGGGAGTCGGTGATTAATAATATGCAGGATAAAATCTGGAAATGGACCTTTAGATCTTTAAACTTGGTTGGTCGATTAGTTCTAACAAAAGTTATTCTCCGATCAATCCCCGCCTTCATGCTATCAACCCTTCTAGCTCCAAAAGGAGTTTTGCAACTTTTTTGAACCATTCAAAGAGACTTTCTTTGGGGTAAGGGAGAGGAAATAAAGAAATGGGCCTTAGTAGCCTGGGAGAAGATTTGCAAACTTAAAAAATATGGGGGTATTGGATTGGATGATCCGGAAGCACTAAGTAGAGTTTTTGGAGCGAAATTATGGTGGCGTTGGGTAAAAGACCCAAAGGCGCTATGGGCTAGGATCTGGAAAGAAAAATATGCTATCACTTGGAAAGAAAATGATCACATAAGGATGTTTGGCATCATAAAGGGCTCACACATCTGGAATAAGGCCTAGGTGAATAGAGGATTAGTACAGAAAAACAGCTTCTGGGAGATCCGAGATGGGGATATTGCATTCTTTTGGGAGGAAAAATGGCAACAAGAACCTACACTGTTAAGAGAGGACCTTCTGGACCTCAAGAAAGAAATAGATACCAAAGGATTATTTAAGGTAAAAGATTTTTGGGATCAAACCAATAGTGAAGGAAAATGGAGAACCTGGAAGAATATGGATCACAGGGAAGACAACCCACTAAAAGCCAAAGCAGAGGCACTTCTAACAATGTTGGAACAAAGTAAAATATTAGTGACAGGGGGGCATGACCAACTTAGATGGGGCAACAATAATGCAAGTACCTTCAGTCTTAAGGAGGCAAAACACATACTCCTTGAGCTAGATTCCAATGTACCGGACAAGGTTTGGCAGAACATTTGGAGACATCAAGGATGGATGAAGATTAAACTCTTCATGTGGTTGGTTCATCATAAGAAAATTCTGACTTGGGATAACATTCGAAAGAGGGATGTTTTGGGCCCTTCCAGATGCCAATTCTGTGAAGCCCAAGAGGAAACAATGGAGCACCTTCTCAATAATTGCATTTTCACCTCTTGGTTATGGGATACCTTGCCATTATTTTCTAGCAGACAGACAGAGACAAAGGAAGCATTATCAATACCCTAAATAGTTGGAGACACAACTTCTCTGATTATGAACTTCTAGGCTCAGCCTGGGCTTTAATGCCAAGCTTTATAATATGGACTATCTGGAAAGAAAGGAACAACAGAATCTTTAAGAATGAAAAAAGTTCCTCCCAACGCCTTTTTGAGCAAATCTTAAGACAACTTAAGGAGACGGTAAGTACCATTGTGCGAACTTCCCCTAAGAATCCACCTTTAGAAGCTGAAACGCAGATACTTCTTAAGTTGGGTATGCAAGGGCTTATTCCACAGGGCCTGGACAGGAAGGTTTTGAAACTGGATGCTAAGCAGGATTATTGGCATCCTTCCCCTCAGGGTTTTTTGAAATACAACATTGATGGGGCTTCCAAAGATAACCCGGGTATTGCTGGCTTTGGAGGGGTGTTGAGAGATGAAAATGACAATCTCCTTTTCATTTTCCATTGCCATTTGGGAAGATCCACTAACAATATGGTGGAATTAATGGCTCTGGAGCAATGTTTAGAATTTGTGAAGCAAGATAATCTATAGAATGTTATTGTCGGAGCTGATTCGGAGTTAATCATAAACTCGGTCAAGAGAATCAGCTATGGCACGGAGCCAGAAAAAGTCTCAAAGCAATGGAGGCTACTCCAGGTCTTTCAAAGGATTCAACTTCATCTCTGAGGCTTACATACAGTGAGTTTTAACCATGTGCGAAGGACAACAAATAAATTGGCGGACATCTTGGCCAATCAAGGAGTGCTCTGTACCAAAAGCAGGGTCACGCTGAGTTGGCCTGAGGTGCCTCTGAATAGATTAAAGGTGCAATTTCATGACCAGGTGGATGAGGACATAATGGTGTTTTGAAACAAAGACACAGAGGCAGGGTCTAGTTGATTAGGATTCCTTATGCAGTGTTTTTTCTGTAGTAAGAATATTCTGGGGATGCAGGTCACTGTTGGCCTCCCCAACCCTCGACAGTATGAACATAGAAGTTTCAGATGGAATTTGCTGAGCAGACACTGTTCTGTGGATGGTCGACCGAACAGATGGATTTTCATATTACACTGGTTCATGCAGCCGCAGAGATGGGATGATGCATGGGGCTGGAAGTCCGATTTTCTCAGTAGCCATAATAGCCCCGTTTTCCTTTATGTGGTAGAAATACCGCTCGTAGGGTGGTTTATCGTCCATCGCATGCCCTTCAAGTAGGAAGCGATTTTGCGGAGTTGGGAGCGATTCCACTCACCAAGAAACACATGGCATAGGAAGGGGAAGGAATACCACCCTCATCTCACGGTAATTATCGGTGCGTTACGCTTGTGTGATATGCTCCTCGGCCGTCGGATCATGCAAGACGGATCTACGGTCAGGAACAAGTGAGCAAGTTAGTGGGTCCAGGATGTTTATTGCGTGGTTGATCGCTGGGCTACTAGGTATTGCGATATTACCCTCTGCCATTGAATCTAGTGAGGAGGATCGACGGTTAAGGAAAATGGGGCTGATCCGGGGAAGAATATATTCTGAGCTTGTTTTGAGTCATGGGGGAATCAGTGGCTTTCGCGCGCTCTACATGCTCAAGGGTTATCCCCCCATTCAGACCCGAAATCCTTTTAGTTTGGCCCCTAACTCCTCATTGGGTCCAATTCTAAATTTTAATTGTGTGAATGTTTCTGGCCCGATTTGAGCCTTGTCCTTCCGATCTCTGAGGGGAGATCGAACAGTCTCGGCATTGTCTATATTTTGTGGATATTGTAGTTTTTTTAAGGGACCGTGGCTCAGTGATTGAGCCTTTAGCTTGGTGCCCTCAGCAGTAAGTGGATGTTTTTCTTTGGCCCACGATTCCTTTGGGACTGTTGTATTTTATGTAAGTTGTTTTTAGATTTAATGAAATAGAAGGTACGACTCTTGCTTCAGCAAAATAAAAATAAAAAATCTAAGAATCTAAGAATCTATCAACTATTCTATCGTAGTAAGCACCATAATGACTTACTTATCTAATTTTAATCATAGGTTTTTCCCCAAAGTCTAGATGGGTATGTTGCTTATATAGATGTCCTTGCAATTCATGAAGTCATTTAACCAAATTTATAAATTGAAAAGATACTTACTTGTCATGTGAAGATGAAATATTCACCTTGATGAAGGTTGAAGAAGATGTATGAGGGCTTCTTCATGGGTGATCTTCTTTCAAGTGAAAAACCCTTGAATAGAAAAGGTTTCTCCCTTTTGATGAGGATGATTTGTTTCTTCCTTGAATGGTCTTCTTCTAGTGTAAGGAGATGACCCTTGCATGATTTCATAACCTTGGAGATGACAATGCCTTCAATATGTTTTGCCTTCTTTTGTAGATCAGGACTGCCGCTAGGGTTTCAACTTTCTTCAAGCTGATGTGATATTCATTTTGAAATCCTTAGAGTTGTCTTCTTTAGTAGACATCTTGATGAGGGTCTTGGTGGCCTTTTGATGAGGATTGTTGTAGATTGTCTTATAGATTGTACATGCAACAAAAACCCCTACTGATGTAGACTATTGTTGTAGACTGATCCTTCAGTATTGTTAAAGCCCTACAACTTGCTTTGATGACCTTCTTGAAAACTGATCCTTGTATGTCTCCTTTTGTTGCCCTTCCTTTAACTTCAACAACTTAGCTCTGAAACCATGTTGAAGAATCTAGGGTAGTTATAGTTAATGATATTCTTATCAACTTGATAACTATTTGTGAGGAATTTTTAATTTTCTTATTAGCAAAATCTTCTCTTTGACATTATTAGAGTGTGTATTTCTTATTTCATCAAATAGCTACCAAAAACAAAGAGAGAAGAACACAAGATGCTGGCATTCTGCCAGGGCCAAAACCTCTCCCTCTTGGAGAGGTAACCCACACATAATTCTTCTTATATAGATTCCAATTGACGAACTCCAAGGCCATAACCCTTGACTTACTATGCCATTCCAAGACTAAGACACCAATCCTCTCCTTTTTTATTGTTCAGTTCTTCATCATCACCGCTTCTTCACTGAGGAAATAATTGTCTCACACCATCGTTGCCCCTTCGTTGATATCATTGTTTCTTCTTTCCTAAGATTGAGATCATGGTTGAGTTCAGTATACCGAGAAAGCATTATTGTGTGGTTGTCAAGCTTCTTCTTGTCATAGTAAGATCATTGTAATCCTTCTTGTTAGGATAGTGACTCCATTCAATATGTCGAGACAGTGATATCATTACTATGAGATGCTTATGTTGAGGATGTGTGTACTATTGTGTAATCTGAGATCATCTTTATTACCAAGATCATGATTGTCCTCTTCGTGTGCTAAAACCTTGTGACTACATTCTCCTTGCACCGAGAGATTTATTATCATATTTAAGATGAGACTGATATCACCGATAAGATTTCATTGTCCACTGAGATATCCAAGACTCTGTTCTTCCTGAACTTATTCGAAGTTACAGACTAGTTTGAGATTCACTGTGTTGTCCAAAGTTTTAGAGTGATCTAAATTTGTGTGATCAGCAAGGTATTTATAGTAGTCACATCTCCATAAAAAAACCGACATTACAGTGTGAAGTGTTGTGTCTACTTACTGAGCTGACATGAGTGAATCTAATTCTTTTTAGGGTGAAATGACTCTCTTTTATCTCACTTTTCTAGCATTCTTCTTCATAGAGGATGGTGCTTGTCTTGGAGGGCTACTTGACACTAGGTTGACCCATATACATGCTCAAGAAGCTTTAACATGACTTTGATTCTTTGAATTTTCTAGACCTATCGAATGAGCAAGAAACTCATTCAAATAATTTACACAAATAATATTTCTTTTTATTGACAAGTACAAAGATCAAAATTACATTTACAAATACCGAACCTAGTTACACTTTTCTTCAACAACTATTCCCATGGTACTAGTGCAAGATGATGATGATGGAAATGAACATGTGATCTACTACTTAAGACAAAATTTTATTGATACCAAGACTCGATATGCTCGTGTCGAGAAACTAGCTTTAGCAGTTGTTCACGTTGTTCAATGCTTTCAACACTATATTCTCTTGCAGAAAACCACCGTGAATTTTGATTGCAGCCCCATGAATTATATTCTAAATCATTAGTTGTTGGGGGGAAAGTATTATAAGAGGATTATTATCCTTCAGGAGTTTGATTTGAAATTTGCTACCGCCAAATTAAAGAGATCACTGGTTTTCGTTGAGTTAATTTGTGACCTTCCCTCCGCAACCACATCTATGGATTTTAATGAGTTCATTCCCGATGAAACTCTCTTTCTCATCAGCGCTTATGACCAATGGTACGGGGCTGTTATTATTTATCTCCAAACCCAAACTTTTCGATCAGAGTTGTCCAATTTTGAACGTCATCACATTCGACATCAGTCCCAACCCTAGCAGATTATTGGTGATACTTTGTACTGTGTTGGTGTCGATTCTATCCTACATAGATTTTTGACACTTGAAGAAGCTGAGAGAGCCCTAAATGACTACCACTTTGGGGCTTGCGGTGGTAACATGTCAAGATATGCTACTGCTTAGAAAATCCTTCTTGTCAGTTATTTCTAGTCTTCAATCTTTAAATATTTCATTTTAGCAATCCAAAAATGTCACATCTACCAAATTTACAACCATAAACAGCGTGCCCCACTCACACCCAGGCACCTAGTTTTTACCAAAAAACCCTTTGCTGGGGTATTGATTTCATGACATGTAACCCTCGCTTGGATGGGAGGCATGGATATATCATCATAGTCTTTGATTATTTCACTAAATGGGCCGAGGCGATGCCCACACATTATGCTGATGGTAAAACTACCTCTCCATTTCTTTTCATCCATGTCATAACTCAATTTTGTGTCCCTCAAGCCATCGTTACTAATCATGGATCTCATTTCCAAAATTACATGATGGTAGAGCTCACTTTTCAGTTGGGTTTGCGTCACGACAACTCAACTCCTTATTATCCACAGGACAATGCCAAGGTTGAGGTGGTCAACAAATTCTTGGTTACCATGCTTCAACACACCATTTGGATGCATAAATCAAATTGCCATATCATGTTACTTTCAAATCTTTATGCTTACCGAACCACATCTAAGACTTTCACTAGATTCACACTCTTCTAGCTAGTGTATGGTCTAAAGACAACTCTTCTAATTGAGTGTGAAATTCCTTCACTGAAACTAGTTGTAAAACTACTCCTTGATACCTCACCTGAGGAGGAATGTTTACTTTACGTCGAAAGGCTCAATGAAACTTTCCATCTTGCAACATTATTTATTCAAGCCTAGAAGAAATGAGTTAAGGCTCAATACGATAGAACTGTTTCTCCCTGCATTTTTGTTGAGGGTGACGTGGTCTTGCTACATGATCAAGCCAATGATAAATTGGGAGCTAGGAAATTCAAATCAATATGGCATGGGCCTTACATTGTCAAACACATTTTACAAAAAGGTGCCTATATGTTAGTATATTCGCTGAGCCCCGAAACAATCTTTACCTAAAGAAATATTATGCATGATTTTCTGTGTAAATACTTATGTACATTAGTTTGTTTTCATTAGTTTGCAGTGTTGTTTTGGTGTGTTAGTTTTCTTTTGTAAATGTTTTCCTTTGCTTACCTCATGCTCTACTTGGTTTGCAAATGTCATCCCACCATTACGTCAGTTTTGCTGATGGTGCTTATCATAGTACACTTAATCTATCCTCTGCTACATGGGAAATCTATGACCCTAATGGTGAGTTAGTGAATTTACAAGGTATATGTTTAGGTCATACGACTAACAACATTGCCGAATATAGTGCGGTCATAAAAAAAATTTCATAAAATATCGCTCTTGGCATTAGGGAGTTAACCATGAATCTTGATTCAAAACTCATATTACTACAACTTAATGGACAATATTAAGTTAGAAACCCTCAAATTTTGAGAATGTATTTGTGAGTTCATCTATTGGAACGAGACTTTGATTTTATTACTTATCATCACATTCTGAGATGCATGAATAGACTAACAGATGCATTGGCTAACTACATGTTAGATAGACATTTGTGAAACATGTAAATCATAAAGCATCACATAACAGACATGGTAAACATAAAACACACACACACACACACAGATATATATAGAGAGAGAGAGAGAGTTTGCAAAAGAGTTTGCTACATCAAAATGACAACATTTGTGCTTTGAGACACATGGATTTATAAGCCTACAACATTCTAGAAAGAAAACTAGAGTTGGCTATTCACCCACACGGTGCTCATGATAGCACGAAATAGCCCTAATGAAGCGGCCCAATAATCGACGCAGTCTGGCGGAAACCCCTATAGTATGCCTCCAGTAGTGCAATGGCACCTCATCTATCAAGTTGTACTCTAGAATGCCCCTGGTTAAAGCTTCCAGGTTACGCTCTACCTCGACAATAGGATCTTCTCCCTCCTCATAAGGAGCTTCCTCAATCTGGCATGCCACTTGCCTAGTTGCTAGAGAAACCCCTGGAAGTATCTCTGGTCCCACATCTATGAATTATCATAGATTAAATCTTAGTACACATACAAAAAAAAACTTCAAAAACTTCAAAAATAGATTTTACCTGAATTTGTCCACTGTGCCCCTAATGGAAGTGGAAGATCTGGATCTCCTCATAAATCCATGCTTGCATATGCCCAATCATACACCATGATTAGCTGTTGACGTAACCATCCAAAAAATGCTAGAGGGAATGACATCTGTTGGCCACCTCCATGATGAGGCATCAGCTCACCCCATCTGAGTAATCGTAGATCTCTAGGCGCTGGTGCATCCACTTCTAACCACTGATAGCAAAGCAATGACACACATTTTAGGAAGAACGTCACCAAAATAGATCTCAAACCAAATTTTTTTAGACTCCCTGACTTGCACTTGGTAAGTTGGCGCTTCATGCACACCAACAAACCCCTACTCCAATTGAAAACTGTGGTATTTAGACACTCTATTGCATACTAGAAATGAGATTTTGTCGCCTCATGCATTGCTTGAGCCCCAGTTATTCAGGCCATAGTATGCAGGATTGTTCGCAGTGGGAGATTTGTGATGGTCTTTATATCGATTTTGGGTCCTTTTGGTCCCTAGACAATGCCTCGCAATGAGCATATCCATGCTCTCTCCTCTAGGGCGCATTCCAAAAAACTGAACCTGTTGTCCCTTTCTAGACAACCTGATAATGAAATAAATGTTGACAAAATATATATTGCGTTCTTGATCCCTGATCATGAATAGTTGGTGATCCACATCCTACCAACTAATGAGGTGCTGCAATAACTCAGGTTGTGATCTGATCCAAGGAATCCTGAAGAACTTGAGCAACCCACATATTCGTAGGGCATCAACACAATCTTGATCCTGAGCAACTTGATGGTCATTAGCTTCATGTCCCCTTTCATTCCATTCAACTACCATTTTGGACTGATTATTCTATGGAAAATCAATAAAACAAGATTTCATGAGCTTCCATGGAGAAAAAATCCAAGATAAACTATTTAACATGGAGGATTTCATACAAAATTTTTACCTTGGCGCCAATGCGACTGTGTATGAATTTTATCGCACTGTCAACGTGAGGGCCTAATTGACCACACGGTGAGTAGCGCAACTTTGATGGGTAAAACCCACACTGGTCACCCACGATATAATTTTTTTGCAAGCCCTCGTTGTAGCCTAATCTATGGATGAAAATGCATGAAATGAGTACCAAAATGAAGGGAAGGGATAGATCTCTTACTTGCAACAAGTGGATCAGCAAATGGTATCCGGGATTGATCGTGCTCCTTACCTGAGGTAAAATGAGGTAAAAATTCTCTCACAATTACAAATTCATAAAATGGTAAAAATGATTTACTTTTTTCCCTATTTATAAGTTTTAAATAATATTTTTACCAAATTAGGGCATATTTCACTCATTTTTTAATATTTTTCGTTGAAATCGGTAATGTGTGTTTCCTTATGCAGCGATAGGTCATATATTCTTAGTAACGATGATTTATCTTGACTGATTCAATGAGTTTTATGTTATCATTTTTTGTACTCGTAAAAAAAAAGCGACCCCCTGAAGTCATCTTTAAGCTCTTTTTTGACTCTCAAAAAATGAAAATATTATCGATTACTTGTCATTTTGAACTCATGAAAGTAAATGAAATGACATCTACTCAGTATAAGTTTAACCCTTTTCTAGACTGAGATAGACTATTGTACCAAAAAAGAATACCTTAGTTGAACATGGCTAAGAGGTTCTCTTGGATATTGTTTTCTACCATTTCGTGTTGAAAAGACGATTTATGCAAAGGGACTTATAGAGTTTACGTTTTCACTTATTTTTCAAACTCTCTAAATATGAAAAATATGTCGAGTTTCACCTTCATCAGACTCGTAAAACATAAACAATGCAGGACTTGTCACCATGATGAGATCGAGTTTCTCCTTCCTAGGGCTCGTAAAACTTACTAGGATGGATTCATCCGAAGGATGAACTTATATGGAAAGCATATGCTATCCCCTTCAAGCTTGTGATAAAAAAAATATATGGGGCACTCGCGAGAAATGGTGGGGGGAAGTGAAAGTGATCATCTCTTGTATTCTGTAAAGGAAGCATGTTGCTCCTGAACATGACACTCATTTGTTGCTCGTTTCTGGTTTGATACATCCTCACTTAGTCACTTGCCTTCCCTAGTTTGGGAAATCCAATTTGCCTCTCAAATGATTATACCATTTCGTCGTCATGACCTCTGATCCTATATTGAGTCAAATTCTATCGAACCCCAAAGTTGTGTCGTCGATGTGTTCAAGAGAAGTCCTATCTACAGTTCTTTATGCTTATACGTCGTCTGACTTTATGCCACAGTCTTGGATCACACTTATATACTCCACTACATCCTTTTGTTTCGTTTCGATGATGTGGGACTCACTATGTCCCTCCTTCGACGGAACATTTCTTGTTGACTTCAACTCATTCTCCAAGAAGATGATCTAGAAACTCCCTTCCAGTAAATTAGAGTTTGCATGCCATAATGGTAAGGTCTTCACATTCGACGATAGGTTTACATCATTGACCTCCAATCGGATGATTCCACAGGTGTTCGACTTTAACTTCATTATTCACATTTGTGGATTGTGTTGATTGTACCTTGAGAGGCATTGTCATTATTGGTGATTTCTCTCACGCATATTAACGGTTTACATCATTGACTGGTAATCAAGTGGTTTTCTATCATGTTCGACTTCGACACATCTATTCACATGTTAGAATTTATACATTGATTGGGCCAAGATGGAGCACAAGACCCTTGATTCTGTGTGATTAAATCCAGGTTGCATGGAGTTATGAGTTATTCATGATTGTACGCATGTTTCCTCTGGACGTATCGCTGCAACGATACCGTGGATCCATATTCATGATCCTTTCTATTCGGATGGTTGCAACCATACCAAGGATCCATACACATGATCCATTATATTCGGATGGTTTCATCCATACCAAAGATTCATGTATTATTATACGCTTATTCATGTATAATTAGGCATGATCATCAGAGATGTCAGATATGTATATGTATGTGTATATGTATATGCTTGGTTTACATGTTTCCTAATGGTGTTTTTCTAGTCCTTGCACTAACTATTAAAGCATCTAAACCATCACTCCATGTTCTTCCTTCATTCTTTAGGGGGAATATGTTACACAGTATTTTGTCACACCTCTTGTTCATTTCCTGTTCCATATCCTGAAGTGCCAAAACATTGAAAACTGTGCAACATATCCATCATGATATACAAACCAAAACCTCCTTGAAGAATCAAAGGAAAAATGCCCCGAATCCATTCTGAATAAGGTTAACTAAAAACCTAAATTTTAGCATCAACATGTTTTGCTACACTGCTTGCCCATGCTAATGGAAGGTTGCATTGTTCTATGCTAGCACTTCCAATGCAGCTTTTGATATGAAAGTCCACATTGAACCTCTTCTAGAAGGCTTTCCCAAATTGGAGGAGAAGCTTCATACACTACAACCTTCGAGAACAATGAGATGGATATTGGTTATTGTTGATATGGTTGAGCTCTCCCATTTGGACCTCTTAATATTATCATCATGGGATTTCCCCTCGAGATCTAGACCTTCCACCATCTTTTGTGGATCCCTAAATCCCTCTCCCTTTTGATAAATCCACTCCCTTCCATCCCCAAATGGTTGGCCATTGATGGTTACATCATATGCTTAGATTATTCTTACATGCTATCCATTCTAGCTTGGAGAAGGAGTGCTTCAAAAGTATTTTCTTGGACTTGGACATCCACCAAAAGGAGGTCTCCAACATCAAAGCATATGTTGTATGATTCCATTTTTAGCTTATTAATATATACATTTGATGTTCACTTTTTGTAATTGTGTAAATATTTACGCTTTTAGCTTAACACTCCTTGATCTATTAAGTAGTTTATGTTTGATGTATGCCATATATGCTCTTGTATTTTGCATAGTCCTTTGATCTTCCTTGTAGGTACTCAGACTTGAAGAACAAGTAAGGAGCGAGGCCTGGAGCAAAAGAATCGAAGTCATCTTCAAAAGGATTGAGCAATTAGCATCAAAGCGAGGTAGGTTTATCCTTCTCTCTGCATTTTTTAAACATAAACTAGGAAAGTGTATGTTAGTTTGTTCAGTTTGTTGCTAGACCCACTCATTGGGCTAGAAGGACTGCCTATGTCCCCAGAGGGGATTTACCTTCACAACAAGGTAGATAGTGGGTATGCTTATGTATATGGATTACACTGATGGATGTTGTCACAATTGATGAGTGTTAACTGAACAACCCCCTTGATCTTAGCTGCTAGCAATCAATTCATGGCTCAAGATGAAGTACAAGAGGTACTTATTCTTGCAGTTGCACAATGTTATGAGGGTTGGATAATGGATACAATTGCTCACAAATTACTACTAAAGGGCATGCAACAAGGAGATCCTTGATCCTAAGTCAACATGAAACTATCAACAATGAAAACAATGAGACGATTGAGTTACCATTTATGCTAGTATTTATTTCCCATATTCAAATCACAAATGTTTGAAGGGAAACTTGTCGCGCCCTTGGAACTTGACGTTCTTGAAGAGAACATGATTTGGGACCCTTGGCACTAGATAGAGGATAAGGAAACATATGATTTTGTTAATTCATAAGCACTTAAGGACTGATAAGTTATTGAATATTAAGATAAGATAAATTTTAATAAGTGAAAAGTAAAAAAACCAAAATAAATGTGAAAAAATAATAACTAAAATAATTGGCCTCATTAATGTTAGTAAACTTATACATAAAAAAGGTGTTTAATGTAAGTTAGAGTTAAGTGAAAAATAGATACAAAAATTAATTATAAGATACCATGTTCAAAATGAGAAATAATCTAAAGTTAATTTGATGTGGACATAAGTGAACTAAAATCTAAATAGATGTGTGCAATATCTGAATTATTGAAGTAATTCTAAGAAATTAAAATCAAGAGAACCTCACCTAATTGAGAAAATCTTAAAATAATAACTAACTTTGAAGAGAAGAAATTTAAAGAAGTAACTAAAACTAACTCAAACTCTTGGTAGGTAACAAAAAGGTAACTAAACAAATAGAAAATGTTAAGAAGAGGAAAAAGGGCATAAGGGAACATCTAACAATAAATTTAAGAACATGTGTCTCTTGGGTGAAAGAAAATCTTCAGTTTAAATAATATAATAAGGTATTTACATGACAATGAAATTGAAGATCGGGCATGTGGCTAGGTGAATAATAAAATTTATGGAACTTTGTAAATATTTTTCATGTGAAAATAAGTGTCACATCTAATCCTCACCCAAAATACTCTATAGAAGAAACACATTCCTCTGAAGGGAACATTTGGGAGCTCCCTAGCATTGGATGGATGTAGTAATGATATCCTAATTTTTCTAGTGACATCTTGTAATTTTTTAGTGAAATTATGATATTGAGCATTGTTGGTAGTGTGGTGGATAGGAATTTTTGATCTAGGGAGATCAATGTCACAAATTCCTGTCAACTAGTGTTATTTTCTCCTCCTGCTTACAACCCCACTACAACTTGGTCAATGATAGTGGGAATTGTTGAATATTGATCATTAAATCCACATTGGGAAAGGAATGATGCTTGTCATAATATGCATTAAGGATCTTACCTTCTCTTGGGTGAATGGCAACTCTTGTAATTTATTTTATGAATTATCTAGTAAATGTATGACTTGAATATTGGCACTATTGATGATGTGGTAAATCACAGTTATCAATGTAATATTGTAAACTTCATTGGAATGGTTTCCCTCTACTATATAGTATTGTATATTAGAATCAAAACATTCATCATTCTTCATTATATCACATGTATTATTATTTTGTAAATTGTTATGGAATTAAATAGTCATGGCGTGCATCGAGAATTGAAGTTGTAAGGTTTGCAACCATATTTATAGATGTATTTACCAACGTAAAGAAAAACAATTGGGGTCAGATGTAGGGGCCCTACACTCATTGTCATCCATGTTCTACCATAGATAACTTAGTTAGCCATAGTCAACTATAGTCAACCATGGTCAAACTTGGTCAACCATAGTCACCCTTGAGCAACTCATTCTCTTCCCACTCCTCTTGACCAATCATGATCACCCAAGGTCAACCATGGGTCTCCATGATTAAATATCATTATTAATCTTTGTCATCAATGGCCTAACATGGCCACCTATGGTCAATCCTTAATAATCCTAGGTCAACCATGGTCAATGTTGATCAATCTTGTCAACCATGGTTTATCATCATCAACCATTGGCAACCATGGTTGAGCCTTTTCGACCATCATCAACTGTGGTCAAGCATAGACAACAACGGTCAACCTTAATAAGCCATTTGTTGACCATAGTTAACCATAGTCAACCCAAATCAACCATCTATTGACCATAGTCATTCGTAATCAACAATAATCAACCATGGTACACTATAGATAACTTGGGAAACTATGGTCAACTAAGGTCATACATGGTTAAACAATTTCTAATAATTATTTATGTGATTAACATGGTTAATAGTGTTCAACCATGGGAAACATAGTTGAAAATGGTCAACCATAGTCAACATGGCATCATGGTCAGCCATGGTCAAGCATAGTCAACTACATGTAAACACTAACAACCTTGATCAACAATGTACACCCATAGTCAGTGACATGTTAACTATAGTCAACCATGTTTGACCAATCTCAATTATTGTCAAACATGTTGAACAAACTCATGCACGGTCATACATGGTCAAATATTGTCATCCATGTTCTACCATAGACAACCTTAGTTATCCATACTCTACCATGGTAAACCATAGTCAACCATGGTCATCTTTGGCAAATCATTGTCAACCTTTAACAACCCATGCTCTTCCCACTTTTCATGGCCAGCCATGGACAACCATGGTCAAACAAGGTCTCCACGATTGAACATGGTTAATCATGGCTATCTATTTTTAACATGGGCAACCATAATCTCTCGTAGAAAACTGTGGTAAAAAATATTCAAAATTTTCAAACCATGTTCGCCCATGGTCAGCATGGTCAAACCTTGGGCATCAAACCCAACTAACATCAATGATGGTCAACCATTATCAACCATGATCAAATATGGATAATGATGGTGAACTGTGGTCAACTATTATTAATCATAATCTGTCTTAAATATCGTTTTGTGTGGATAAGCATGGCCATCCACAGTCAACTATATGTCGAATGTAATAAACTATCATTAACGATATCTTGAATATATTATCGGTCAATTGTAGAGGCGTTTGGAACCAACAAGTGTGGTTCATAGTCAGGACAAGTTGAAGAACCAGATCATGGTTGCATGTTAAATAGAGAAAGAAGATCATCCAACAACTATATTTGACTAGGAAATGGATAGGCATGTTAAATAGAGAGAGAAGTTCATCCAACAGCTATATTTGACTAGGAAAGGACTATAATAGACCAAGAAACAACTATATTTGACTAGACTGGACCAAAGGATAGGGACAACGGCTATATTTGACTTGATATAGCCGTTGTCCCTATCCTTTGATCCAGTCTAGTCAAATATAGCTGTTGGATGATCTTCTCTCTGTATTTAACATGCGGCCATGATCTGGTTCTTCAACTTTCAAATACAGCCGTTGTCCCTATCCTTTGATCCAGTCTAGTCAAATATAGCTGTTGGATGATCTTGTCTCTCTATTTAACATGCGGTCATGATCTGGTTCTTCAACTTACCACGAAGATGAACCACACTTGTTAGTTTAGCTCGAAACACAATTGATTAATAATGCAATTTAAAACAAAACCCTTATCATATAATAATTAATTATTATTTTAAAATTAATTTAAGTAGAAATAATTTTGTACGGACGGACATACGACATTATCATGCCGGAGGTAATCAAATTTATTATATAGGCATGTGGCATGGATGGGCTCCTGCAAGCGCAATTGACGGCGAGTTCCCCACAATTAGAATTGTCTTGGTATTTTAATGTTTTTAGGGTAGTTTTTTTTTTTTTAATTTTTGGTAGGAATTTGTCTTGGTATTTTAATGTTTTTAGTGTTTTTAGGGTAGTTTTTTTTTTTTTTTAATTTTTGGTAGGAATTTATTGAAATAGATAATTTTCTGCAATGAAAGTAGACTTAAATTTATATTTATATGTAATAAAAAAAACTAATTTAAATAACAAAAATTAAAATTTCATATCAAAGTTTCAGCTCAAATAAGCAAAAAAAATCCAAAAGAGTAAAGGCAACTCAGAATCTCGATGACCTCGGCCTTTTTCAAATTTCGATATTAACCTCTTCCGTTTTCCAAAATAGACCCATCATTAATGGTAGGGTTTAGGTTTAATGAGGTTCTTTTATGGATTTAAATATGATCTTCGGCGAAAAGAAATCTCGAATAACGCAAGAAGAAGACGGTGAAAAAAATTAACGTTGTGAACTTGATCTTGTTAGCGTCAGCAGGCGAATAAGCTGAAGAAGAGAGAAGTGGAAGGACGGATTTTATGGCAAACCTGGATCATTTAACGACCTTGCTTCAACTTACTCATTCAGCAGAAGCCCGTAAGAGCTTCGACAAGCAAGCGCTTCTAGAAATACACGATCTCCTCCGTCAACAAACGGAGGCCGCAGCAGAATTATTTCCTGCTCCATCAAATTTCTGCGGCAGCAGCGGTGAAGCTTCTTCCATTCCACTGGAAAGACTAAAACCCATTTCCTTAACCCACTTGAGGGTTCGGAAAATCAACCAAGGTCGGGTGCTCTACGGAACTCTCTGCGCCGAGGCCTACTGGATGGGCGGTATCATCACTCTCCTTGAGGACGATAATGGCCTTGCCGTCAGGCTGGCAATCTTCAATTTGCCTCGCTCGCAGACCAATATCGAGAAGCTTTACCCCAAAGGAGCGAAGGTCGCCATCAAAGAGCCATATTATATGCACGGCCTCGACGATAGTCCCACCATCTGTGTTTACTCTGCCGATGTCGAGATGCTTGTGACTCAGAACGAGAAGCGGGCCGAGGAGGAGAGGAAGAAGGGCAACAGCTGTGTGAGAGAGGAGCAATGGGACGCAGCTGCGGAGCATTATACGAATTGCATCGACAAAAAATAATATAATGCTCCTGGTCGAGAACGGCGCCTCTAATGACAAAAATAATATGAATACCTTGCTCCTCCACGCGTATTCCAACCGGGCGGAGACAATGCTTCAGGTGAAGAAATTTGAGCTGGCACTGGAGGATTCCGATAAGGCCCTTATGATCGATTCAGGCAATCTCATGGCGCTATATAGAAAAGGCCGTGCTCTGATTGGCCTGGGACAGTATGCGGCGGCATGCGGATGTTTGGAGAGAGCTTCTAACGCCAGCCGCGGGCAGAAGAAAATACAAGACGTGCTTCGTGAGGCCAAGACTTTGTACTCCCAAAGTCGCATTGACGAGCATGATATCTCGGACTTCCAGCCCGGTTTTGTCCCTACTGCGGAATTTGGCGATTTCGTTGGCCCCGTGGAGATTCCGAGAATTGCATGACAAAGCTTTGGAAGAAATCGGTGCGGCAAGCTCTCAAGATCCCTTTGATGCATATCTTCCAGCATGCGAAGAATTTGCGAAACTTTTTGAAGAGACACAAGAGGTTATAAGGAATTCCGCGTCATTGAAAACGCCTGAGGAAAAGAATTGGATTCGTGCGTCATTTGTGTCTGCATATCTTGTAGGAACACAGTGGAACAACTTCTTCACGGTTCCTTCCGGGAAAGAAGTTATGGATGCCATTCAAGACACGGTGCCAGGGGACATTCGGAGCTTGGTTATAGTAGAGAAGCAGTTAGAGGAAGCCAAAGATTTGATGGGAGATGAAAGTCAAGCATTTATTACGCAATGTGCATTGGCGAGGGAGGCATGCTTCAGAGTCTTTGGCAGACACAGTGAAGACGTTCCCAAGGCGCTTGTCTTACAGCATTCAAACTGTCATCGCGTAGATAGGATCATCATAACTGAACTTGAAGACGCACGGCAGGGTGAAATTTTTGAGGTTGACGTTCTTTTAAAGCTTTGAAGTAACTAGTGAAACTACCATCCCTTATTGCGCAGTAATTTAGTGCTCTGGCTAATTACAATATCAAAGCCGCCTGAATGACTAAGAGATCAACAGACGTGACTGTAGCGAAGGGTTTATTCCGTTAAAAACATGATGTGATGGGTGTAATTGTTCAGAGGTCTCTCGATAAGATCTTCAAATGGAAGAGTAGTTAATCGTCATCGCACTCTTTCCCAGGTAAGGGTTTATCATATTTCTGAATAAATTTAAAATAATATTTCGACCGATTTTTCGGCATTCTTCCTATTTCATATGGATATTGAAGAGCTATGGAAAATTAGATATTCGTTAACGAACATTGAAAGTCCAAATTCACTCGTAGAATTATGACCCATCAAGGCATGTGCATGTGCATGGTTGGATTTTTCATTGAAAAGTACCAATGAAATAATAATTAATGGCGACTGTATTTACTCTTATTATGTCAATATATTTATGTTTCGTTAGCCTGCGTAACTTTTCCAAGTGGTAGAGTGGAGTTTAATAGGAAGTAATAAAATCGAATAACTTCGGAAAGAATTTATGTTAATTTGATTTACTATTGCTTTTCTTTCAGCTACATGAATTTATTTGATTGATTATTTGATTGATTTTATTTCTTTCAGGTACATGAATTTATTTGATTGATTTTATTTATTTTTGAAGGGTTGTTTTTAATGTGATTTTTTAGAGTTTTGGTGGATTTTTTTAGTACTAATAATTTTGAGGTGAAATCTTGATTTTTGTTATTTAAACTTGTTTTTTCACTACATATATGGAGTCAATACCGTGAAAAACCCTAAGGCATTTCGATTGTAAAGAGTTTAGCGATCAAGTTTGTGATTTCAATGAATTCCTACCGGACTTTAGAGAAATTAGATCGGAAAAATTTTCAAAAAACTGCATTAAAGACAAATTGATTTTTAAATGCCAATAGGTTTATTTTTTTGTTATATTTATTTTTAAAATAGTATAGGTTTATTTTAATTTTGGATCTATTAAATATTTAAAGAGATTAATTTTTTTAAAATGTAAATATTTTTTAAATATAAAATATAAAAAATATATATATCTAGAAAGATTTGATTGCTTTAATGCTTAATAAATTTAGAATTATCACATGAGAGAATTTTTTGGCCAAGGCATTTCGAACCAACAAGAAGTGTGGTTCATCATCAGGACCAATGAAGAGGCACACCATGGCAAAGGATTAAATAGAGAGCAATGTAGAGACATAATTTCAAATAACAGAAAGACAGTGATGGCCCAGCCCTTCGGTGACGTGGACACAGTCACGTGGTCTCACCTCAGGCCCCGGTGGTCACTTGTGCGCGGACAAATCTTCCGTGGATTTACCTGGCCCCCAATCCGAGGCTCATTAAGACATGTATCTACCGGTTGATGGGTTTAGCTACCGGCTCGTCCAGTTAAGGGTCTTCCCGCCTATGTTAAACCCTAAAGGGTTATCCTCGGCTCATTTTCCACTCCATCACTCTGCCGTTGCCCTCTCTGCGTTCCTGTGGCGATGCTCACTGTTCTGTCAGTCAAACGAACCCTATACTCTGTCGATGGTTACAGTTCCTGTTGAAATGCTATCCCTCTGCCTTCGCTGCTGTCTTCAGTGGTTCTGTTCTGAGGTTTATGGTAAGTTGCTTACGTTTTCATGGGTTCTCTGTAAGAGTCTTTTCGTTTTCAACTACTGAGCTACAGTTCTGTACAGGTATCTGCGACCCTAAAGCTGCCGCTCTTCCGAACTCTTTCCGCCCTCGAGGGTAAGCTTTCGTGCTATGATTTACCTTGCTCTATTACCTGTTATCGACACTTACAGGTTCTGTGCATTTTCAGTTTATGGAACTGGGTTCTGTCTCAGCAACCCTCCGTCGACCTGTGGGTGAGTTTACAGCTCCTTCACACTCGCACTTTGTTTGCTCTTTCGTTCTCTTATGTTGATGATGATTCTGGTTGAAATCCGGACTAACCTCACGTTGTTTCTATGTGCAGGTTGACCAGAAGGCTTGCTCACGAGGGTTTCGAGTTGTGCAGTCTTCGAATCCTTTCAACCCTGGTACCCTTTGCAAACGGGTAGGGTTTACTCCTGCTCCAGTATGTCTGTAGATTGTTCAATATGGCTGTAGCTATAGATTTCAGTTTGTTTAAGTTGTTTAGGGTTCGGCCGTGCCCTTTGCCGGCGTTTGCAGTCTCTGTGCTCTGTTCTTTTGCGTCAGTCTATGGTCTCAATACAACAAGGGTTTGGAACTTGTGCTTTACGGCGATGCCGGGGTTTAACACATGATGCTGTAATGTTTATCGATCTTTCTGTGTGCAATGACTATGAAATACTTTAACTAAGTTAATTGAAACAGAGTGGTTTGGTTTGATACCTCTTTCTTGTAAGCTTGTATATTGATTTTATGTGGCCGCGTTACTCCTCGTGTTTGGCATACGGGTTCTGTGCATTACGGCTGCAATCTGGGTTTCCTTTGATGCCTGTAACGCTCTCTGTTCTTGTAATGTTCTGCAACTTATATGCTGTTAATGTGTGACCGCCTTACTCTGTCTCGCTTGCGTACTGGTTCTGGCAATATGGACTGTGGTCTTGACTTAATGCCTGTAACGTTCTTGAATTTCTAGTTACAGTCAAAAATTCTTTCTGTCTCAATTCACTTTTAAATACAGTAAATACACAGTAACACTTATGTGCACGATATGGGAAAATTGTTAGCAATAGATTATCTCAGACAAGATTGCATTAGTTCTGTTACAGAGGGTTTTGTATTGTCTTGCTATCTCTTATTCTTTTCTTTATGAGGGGAAAAAAAGTCCCTGTTACATTCGTTCTTTTCCTTTTTAAACTACATGAAACATAACTGCCTACTGAACTGAATTCTGTAACTGTCACTTGTTTCTTTAAACAAAAAGTTAACTAAACAGTTTTTGTTTTCCTAAGCTAACAACTAGTAACTTAAATTGTTCTGAAATAAAAAGAAACAAACATTAATTAACAAAAGACAACAGCCAATTTTGATGACCTGTCCATCCACTCCTGGAGTCTTGTCGTGTTCCTGTTTTACCGTGAGTCAGTCAGCGATCTTCTGTCTCCTTGGAGCTGGATGCTCCTGCATCAGACAGACTTTGTTTAATTCATTATGGATCACAGAAGCTTGAATACAGAAATTTAGAATTAAAATGAATTTATATTTGTTTTTAATAATAATATTAAAGAATTTTAGAATGAATTTATACTTGTTCTTAATAATACTATTAAAAAGTCAAACAAAATTTGCCATTAACAACAACTAGTAACAATATTCAAGAATATCATGTCTAGAGCTTTAGACCACTAGCTAACTCTTGGAACTTAAAGGAAAATATTTTTAAGTTTAAAAGATGTTTTAAAAGGTAGACCACTTGAGCTAACTCTTGGAACTTAAAGGAAAATATTTTTTAAGTTTAAAGATTTTTTAAAAGCTAGACCACTTGAGCTAACTCTTGGAACTTAAAGGAAAATATCTTTACATTTAAAAGATTTTTTAAAAGTTTAGTAAATTTTTTAATAAGATAAATAAAAAATTTCAAATAAAAGTTGTTGAAGTTGTTATTTTTACTTTTAGATTTAAGTGATTAAAATTTGTAAATATTGAGCTTTATTAGAAATTGATCACTATATAATTAGTCCTTTTGTTAAGTGTTTTGAGTGGAAAAGGTCCTTTTGTTAAGTGTTTTGAGTAGAAAAGGTTAGAAGTATGAACTTGCTAAGCCTATTTTAGGAAGAGCTTTATTTTATTGATTTGGGGTTTTGGAACTTTCAAATGTTTCTTTGGGTATCAATCAACCATTTCCTTGAAATAAAACTTTGTAAATAAATATATATTTGTGCCCTCACCATTGTTCCACCTATTTATTGTCTTCTAATGATACATAAGTCACCTCAATCAAGGTTTGTATAAGGAAGTTACACCTCATATAATTTGACCTATGCCTTTGGCCATGATGGCACTAATGTTAGGAAAGGTGTGTCATACATGATACATAAGTCACTTTAATCAAGGTTTGTATAAGGACGTTACACCTCCTATAATTTGACTTATCCCTTTGGCCATGATGGCACTAATGTTAGGAAAGGTGTCCCATTCAGTTAAAATGCATGTATGAATGTAGCTCATGCCTTTTGGCATGCATGAAAACTCATCATGTTATCTCAATAAATGCACACAAACTATATACTCACCCAAAGAAGACTTGCAAGATCAACATATGATTACTTTGGTAAGCATAAACTCTTAATATCATGACTGTCTTTCAAAGAGCACAATGGTAAGAGTTGTGACTTCATATTTTCCCTCCACGTGTCTTGTTCTATATGGTGAACACATTGAGCACTTAGGATTAGTGACACAATATATAAACGTTGTTAATTTCTCTTATTAAGAGTATGACATTATAAATATATTGTAATATATTATTAAATAATACATTAATCTCTTGCTTTGGGGTGTCGGGATTTTCTCCCAAAAGAGTTTTTGCCAATAAATTGTTCTCTAGTGATTCATTGTCTTATATGCTTATTTTATTTATTTGACATTCTTCTCTCATTGATTAGAGTAGGACACATATTTCACATATCCATTCACTAATTTGGTATGAAATCGTGATTACCTTATATCTAAGGTGTTACACATAAGGTTTCTTTTAATCTAATCTTGATTTGAGTTAGAGCTTGTACATGAGGAAATATCATCATATGAAAATGGAAAGCAATGAAAATTGAGTTTTGCAAGCATAAGATGAGGGAATTATGATCTAGATTGGATCATTATATTTTCTTCCATATATTTTAATGCTTTAAGTGTGGAAAAATTAGAGGAATTAGCTTACAGGGTCATTTTTATTTGTGGGCCCAAGTTTGAAGAATTGGGATCTAAGAAATTCAAGAGCCATTTGAGGTACTAAATGATGTTTCTCGGGGTCAAAGCTATTCATCTTAAACATTGGATTCTATGACACTATTATTCACAGAGAATTGTCTCAATAGGAGTTTTTATCCAAAAGGTATGCCTCCCAAAAGTTTCCCTACCATGTTTGATCTCCATGACACAAGTTGATGCCATTTCATAACCTGCTACTCATGCATGTGGCCATAGCCACATGAGGGATTTGAAGAAGACTCGTTGAGAGCTGGAGTCAAAATTGACGCCTAGCTGGTTATCGAGCTATGTTATAACTAGGCCACTAAGAGGAAAATGGGTTTCATTCTATTCGATGGTGTCTTGTTCCATAGTAGAGAAGAGAAACTAGGATTGGGAATTAGAGAGAATAAAAAATGGAGTTAGTATTTTGTAATAACATATCAAGGCACAAGTCTAATCAGGTAACTACACAAAGAGTGTCTTCCACTATGTACTTTCATTATTTCTATTCTAGAAATAAGATAATAGAGAAGCTTCATCTTCTAGCTAGGTTTTATCCCATAAGGGTTTCCTAGTTAATATCTTTTTGTTCATTGTCATTTTTGTGTGAAAGTTTTTTATTGTTCTCTATTTTCCACATTTTATCTACTTCATGAATAAGCATAAAATTACTCATCAACAAATTTGGGATCTAAAGGAATTTAAACCTAATAACGAATATTTTAGTTTATTTTATCATATTTGTTGTAACAAGTTGTTCAGTGCAATATCTATGATAATTTATTAATCATATTGGTATTATTGAACGAGTATAGTGGGAAGTTGTAGGGATCTAGGAAGTGGTTTAAGTAGAAAGTCACAAACCCTATCCATGGGTAATGAATCTATTCACAAAAACCTTAATTTGGTAGAAAATATTCTCAAGGATGAAATTGCAGGTCATAGATATCAATCACAATAAGAACCTCCTTATAGAGGCTATAACAAACATTCTTGGAATTAGACGAGATGGAAGTTCTATCTTTAAGGTCAAACAAAGGGAAAAATGGGGGATCATGAAGATCTAGAAATGGATTCAATGATGGAACTTGAGAAAGAAAAAATGATTTTTTGTACCATTACCCATTCATAATCCCCATTCAAGATAGAAGTGAAGGTTGACAATAAGTTGCATCAAGGTGATATGGATGCTCTGAAATTCAATCATTGGTTGCAACAATTAGAAGTATATTTTAACTTTCGCCACATAGATGAGGAATGAAAAATATCATTTACTAGATTAAAGTTAGAGGCACATTCTCTAACATAGTGAGAAATCCATACAAAGGAACTTTGAGGGTGGTTCCTTGATAATTATGTGGGAGGGATTTTAAATCTTCATATATCCAATGTCACTACTTCATGGAAATATAGGGGTAGATTCTATAGGAGTCCAACATCGAAGTGAAGAAAATGGAAATCATGGTGAGTATCTCTCCTAGGAATAGAGTTGTACTCAAAAAGTATCTGGGGGATCTACATAACCATGTACAAAAATAGGTGATTCTATTCAAGCCAAGAATAGTGCACAAAGAATGTATTGATCACTATGGATATCAATGGCCAACTCCCTCTTCCACTTATTGAACAACTCTATCCCTTTAGTAGTTTTTCTATGGTTGTTTGGTTCCAAACATCTGAAACCATTTTGAGGCCCTAAATGATTTCTTTTGGCTATTCAACTAGTCATGGTTTGTAATGTAATTTCCTAGCCCTAGATAAAAGTTGTAATTATCGTATAGTTCTTTCCAACAAGCTACTATGCACCCCAAATGAATATTGTATGTAAATGCTAGACCCCTTGGAGGTTGATGTACTAAGTGTTGTCGCTGCGACAAACACCCTCCAAATTTTTTCCTATACTTGAATTTTGGAGCCTACTATGGATCTTGTGATCATGCATTCCATAGTCACTTCTTGGTTGGTTAATTCTCTGCTAATTCTTTGAGCTCCTTTCTTGGATTGTAAGTGTCGAAGTCACCTGCTCACACATGCTCAGTATATAATGAATTCATGACCAAATTATTTCATGCAAGATTGAACAACCTAACACAGTCCATCAAGACAATTCATGTGCAATGTTCAATTCGTTTTGATAGTCAATGTGCACTTTCATTGACAGACTCTCACTTTTAGCTACGATTGTACTTCTATTTTAGTGATTTTTCCAAATGGTCACTTTCGCGGGTGTTTCTTTCATGTTTTCAAAAATCACTTTTGCTTGCTTTCACCTTAATTAATGTTGTTTTCATGTTATCTTTTCCCTGGCATGTGCCACTTACACCATTGTTTGCATATCGCAAGTGTCGTTCACACTTTTCTTTTCATATAGAAAATGTTGTCTTTTGGCATGGAAGTGTTACTTATCATGTAAAGTGTATTTTTGGTTTGTTTCAAGGGGTAATATTTGTGTTAATGAGTTATTCTTATCATGTAAACATGAATCACACTCATTTCCAAAGTTTTGAGCATTGTTGCACAAGTGTCGTCACTGTTGTCACAGAGTGTATCTTTAGTGTTGCACTTGGGAAAATTTGTTGCAATGTCGTCACATGGAGGAAATATGTTGTTCACGTGATTAGAGTGTTAAATGTTATGTCATAAACTACTCTAAATGCATGATCATGTTAAATTTTTTGTGTTGTCAACTACTCAAAGTGTTTGATCATGTTAAAGTTTTTCTATTGTTCACTTTGGTCTCACTGATACCACACACAACCAAATCTGGAAAAGTGCCTTCCCAAGCAACTTGACCTCACCCAGCTCTCTCGAGCTGTGAATTGTGCAGTATCAACTCTTAAGCCCTAATCTTTCCTCTTGGAACTACGTACTAAGTAGTCACAGTGCCCATCCTTGACCCTTGAGCTCCAAAACTGCCCAATTTATGCCCCGAGTCAGCCACAACTGCGCATTGTGCAGTGTCAAGACTCAAGATTCCAGCCCGACACCTTGATTTATGCAACTGTGCAATCCATGAGACCGTTCTCCCTCGATAATTGTGCATTGGGGAATTTTAAGCCTCAATCCTCAAGCTTGAGCCCTTGAACCCGTTCACTGCACAATATCCCATCTTGTTCTCCTACCATAACTGGGCATTGGGAAAATCCAAGCTGCAAGCCTCAACCTTTAGCTCTTGAGCCCCTCAACTACATAGTCACCTAGCTTGGCCTCTTAGAACTGTGCATTGGGCAACTTCAAGGCTCAAGCCTCAAGATTGACCTCCTGAGTCATCACCTCTATGAACTGCGCATTGGGAAACTTCAAGGCTCAAGCCTCAAGATTGACCTCCTGAGTCCCTCAACTATTCAGCTCCCTATGTCTATCTTTCCATAACTACACATTGGGAAACCTCAAGCCTCAAGCCCCAACCTTGAGCTCTTTAGATCCTCAATTGTGTAATATTTTGACTCTGACCATCCTAAATTGTGCATTGCACAGTCTCAAGCTCAGTCTCAGACCTTGGCCTCTGGAACTACGCAATCCCTGAGTCAGTGACTCACCCAGTCATCAGTTCCATTCATATCAAGTGATTTCATGAAAAATGTTACATTAGGGGTTTCTAGACTGATGTCATCTTTCATCACAGGGTGATGATGGAGGAACTGGAGAAGGACATTGTTATACAAAATCTACGATTGCAGGCAAAATTTCCTTCCTTAGACCACGTGGTCGGGTCTAGAACAACATAAAGCAAAGAATATAATGTTTCCCTTAAAGCAATTGAACAATAGGATGAGGCTTACTTGGAATTCGTCACAAGCTTCACTCTCCTCTAAGATTTTACGCTCCAATCTTAGCTTCGATTGCTATAATTAGAACTTACATATTCAATCAACACAAGCCAAATATCTATGACATCTATGTAGAATAATCCAATTACTCTATTCAATGGATCAACAAGGCATCAAAATATATAATAGTAAACATAACATCACATCCAGGAAAACGGTCTACTCCTTGTATTAATATAAAAATGGAGAGAGTTACAACCAAATATAGAAGTTGATATTGTAAAGAGCTCCCCAAGTTGACTTGTCCTTGCTTGCCACAAACTACACCTCTATGTCACCCTAATGCATGAAGATAATGAATCTCTTAGGTTCAAAGAAACAACATGAGGGCATAATCAATCTCCAAAAGTCATCCCCTATCTTGTGGATGCTAGTAAATATATAGGTGAGGCAAGTAGCTTAGGAATTGTTATCCATTTACCAATCTAGGATTGAGATCCACTTGAGATGGGAGGATGAGCTCAAGGGATAAGAGGTGAAATATCCAAGGTAGGAACATATAGGATTTGAAGTTCTTATCCAAGGTAAATGGTTAAAAAAACCTCTGGAAGCTTATGGATTAGGAAGCTTCGAGATTCTTTTTTTTCCCGAATTTCTAAAATTAGCACACCCCGAGTAAGGGGCAACTTACTGGTGATCAGCATAGGTGAAGAAGGGAGCAACTTACTGGTGAACGTAGGTCCATAAAAGGCTAGGGTGCACTGAGCCTTAAAATCATTGAAATGATGCAGTTAAGAGTAGAAAATCAGGGATTTGAGAGAGTCATGCTTAGGGATTTGTGTAGGGATGATGACAACATGTTCAAGGATGTCAATTGATCTAGATTGAAGGCATATTGACCATATGAGACAAAATGGCCTATAACAAATTCCCCCCTAAAGCACAAAGTCAGAAATGATAATTGATGACCGACGGGCTTTACCTTGTGACAAGTTTGTATCAAGAACAATCAATAGAGATTATCATCTATCACAATAAATTTACATCATGACATATTTGTTGAGGGAAACATACCCATGCTCATCACATAAGCTAACATTACATGTAAAATGATCGAGAAGACATGTCCACTGATGATAAAGGGTGGACCCATGATTGGATGATTGTCTATATGATCATAGGAATCATACATTGTAATCTTGTATTACTCCTGAAATCACAATCCGGATGGATGAAACAAGATCCAGGGTCTTCTATCTCGTTTACACAATCATCTGATGTATGAGTCTAACCATGAGAATTAATAAGTTGGAGTTGAACATTGTAGACACCATCTGATTCTGGGCCAATGATGTAATTCATTAATAGGCGCAAGAGAAACCACCATTGATGTTAATGGATCTCAAGGTACTGTAGTACAATCAGTATTGTGTAAATGAATGAGTCGAAGTCAAACACCACACAAAATATTTTAGACAAAGGTCAATAATGTAAACCTGTCACCGAGAGAGAGGGAGGGCCATGAATATGTGAGGGATCCTGAGCGTTATTGTTTCTATACATATTAGTATATATGTGTGAGTTTAATTTTAGTGTGTGAAATTGTTTTGTGATCCTGTGTATGTAGATCTGTTTGTTTGTTTGTAGCTTTTTCAAGCATTTTCAGATCCTTTTGTTATCTTACTATTTGTAAAGTTTTGTTTTTGCTTATCTGCCCGGAACCTGCAAAGGAGTTAAATTCATGCGTGGATGGTTTCATCAAAATTGTGTGCATTGTCATATTATAAATCTGCAAAATCGTGCCCAATTGTACATGTTGTTGCACAAATCTGGACTTGAAATCTAGATTTGAGATTTGGTGCAGATGAGTTTCAAGTCTCCAGTTATATATGTCAAAATTGTTAAAGTTGGAGGAATATCTCAATTTTTCGCGTAGATCTAAGGAAGCTTAGGAAGCTTAATCATGCCTGTGTCCATGACCCATTCTCGATGCCATTTACAGATGAAGTATTAGACAACGTTGGAGGGAAGGAGGCCTACTTGTTCACTGATGGATTTTTAGGGTACCATCAGATCACTATTACGCCTGAGGATAGGAGAAAAACAACCTCTGCAATGGAATGGGGTTGTTTCCAGTATATTGTGATGTCGTTTGAACTCAAGAATTACCCTACGATATTCTCTCGCGTGGTTATAGAAGCGTTTAAGGAATTCATTCATAACTTCTTGGAAGTATAATTTGATGACTGGAAAGTGTTTGGGTTAGTGAAGCGCCATGTAGCAAGTCTGCACTTGATGTTGGATACGTGTCACAGGTACCAGATCGTGCTCAATCTGAAGAAGTGTTTATTTTGTGTCCCCTTTGGGATTTTTCTAGGTCATGTGAATGCAAGAAAGGATTGATTGTGGACCCTGCAAAGATTACAGTGATAGTAAATTTGGAGGCCCAAAGGGGCATTAAGCAGCTGCGTGTGACGCTAGAACATACTAGATATTGCACGAAGTTCATCAAGGCTTATGCTTAGATTACCGCGCCCATGGAGAAACTATTGAAGAAGGACGCTACATTCTGTTGGGATGAAGAATGCAAGTGCAGTTTGGACATGCTGAAAGAGAAGATGGTCACCACGCTGATCTTGGTCATCCCTGTTTGGAAGAACGAATTCCATGTACATGTCAATGCTTCTTGCATTGCGTTGGGTGAAGTGATAACACAGGTCGGTGAAGGAGAGCTGGACCATCCTATTTCATAAGTAGGAAATTATCAAAGGTCGAGCAGAATTACTCAACGATAGAGTGAGAAGGATTGACTATGGTCTACGTGCTTCAAAAGTTCAAGCATTATCTATTGAGCGGACATTTCAAGATGTACACAGATCATTCTACCCTGAAATACCTAGTCAATAAGCCTATGTTAGGGGGGGGATATGCCAATGATTGTTGTTATTCTAGGAGTATGACTTTGAAGTCATTGTGAAGCAAGGGAGGTTGAATGTGTTAGGGTCCTATAATTTATAGGATCTCAAGGTGATTGAGTATTTCACAGTTTGTAGATTTCAAATTGTTCACAGATTCCAATATTCAATTGATTTCATTAAAAAAAAATTGAAAAGAGGGTATATAAAAAAAAAAAGAGAGAGAAAAAATAAGAAGAAAAAGAAAACCCCAAATGTTGTTCAAATCATACAGTCTAAGCATGATTGAACAAATTTCAATTTCTGTTGATAGGGTAGAAAATAAATATCTGCCAAACAGTTTAATCTTGGCAAATCAGTAGCTAGGTAGAAATAAAATTGGTTCAACTGTTTAATCTGGACCAATGGGAGAAATAAGTGATAGAGTAAGTTAGAAATGAAAGAAAAAGTGAACGGGTCTACAAGTCCAAATGCACCCTACAAATAAAAAAAATAAAAAATGCTAGATTAGAAAATAAGGGTAGGTAGATTGAGAAACATTTCAGAAGGAAAAGGACATGTAAGCTCTTTAAAGTTTGATAATATACCTCAATTTCTTTTTCCTAATGTCAGGAAAAGAAGAAAAAAAGGGGGGAAAAGGTCTTATATCATTTTCCCTAACCTTATTCTATACCCTATATCCCTATAGTCCACCCCCCATTTATTTCCCTACCCCACCACTCACTTACCCGTCAAATCCAACCTTACACGCCCCCATCTCTCACCTAATCTCCTCTCATTCCATATGATCTGATGGTCAATATGCGTTTCCAACCACCCCCTCACCCTCTGAAAGTTAATCTCGGGGGGGTGGTTCCGAAATCAGTGGTTTTAAACCACTATTGTGTCGTGTTCTCACAATTTCGCACCCCCCCTCATATCGCTTACCACTCTTAGGGCCCCCCGAAAAATGGTTTATGCCTTCAACTAAACCGCCTCCCTGTTCTAACTATTTCTCACTCCTGCCACCTCATGATGCCATCCTATCCCATCCGCCCTTTCACCTCCATTCTCATCGTTGCACATTCAATTGGCTAGACTGTTAGCGAATAGACCCGTGCCAAGTCAAGCCAAGCCAATGAAAAACACCTCAAAAATCTACAACTGCACCATCTCATATCCGTTTACAATTTTTATATGTGATCTCAGTGTTTACAGGTATAATTCAATTCCGTTCATGCATGCATCGAGAATGAAATAAACATACCGAAACAACATTACAGTCACAGAAAGCTTCATTTTTCTACAATTATATAGCATTCCCCTTTTCGAATCCCACTTCTAATTCATCCCTTTTCTTTCTCCCTCACTGAATTCCCATTTCTTCTCATCACTTTCTATTGCAGGTCTACTGCAAAATCAACACAGTTCCGTTTTCAAAGGTTTTTACAAAAGATAGCCATGGCACCCAAGAAAAAGGAAAGGAAGTATTTAACCCAATGGTCCATCCACCATTGGATTTGGATCACATACCACTGGCAGACATGGATTTTAAGATACATGAAATACTCTCAGAGTTTGATTTATTTGACATATACAGCTGGTGGGAGGATAAATTTGTGGATGAAGTAGATGACATAGGCCTCTGGGATACTAATTTACCTTTCTATATCTTCCCTAAAACCCACAGTTGCCCAGAATTGATCAAGAAATTCCACTCATGCTAGAATCCACAACAAAGGGCAGTGATGGCCCCAACAGGACATATATTGTTTACCATTGATGCCAAGTCTATTATGCAAATGATGCAGGCTCCTGTTATTGAAGGAACTACTCCCTTTTCCCATGAGATTCTTACTGAAATGTATCAGAAGCTAGATTTTTCTAAGAGAGCTAAAACCTTAGAACTATTCATGACTAAGTAAACACCTCTGCCAAACAAGAATCCTCCTTATTCCTCCTCTTTTTTCCCTGACAGAACCAGACACATTGTCACTGTTGTTTCTTATTTACTCGGCTATTATTCATATCAGTGGCTTGATGAAGATATCATAGTTTTTCTATCTATTTTATCAAGAAAATCCAAGCCCTCTTTCCTTTTCAATTTCAGTCAATCTCTAGCAAATTCCATCCATGAGTCGTTTGTCAATTTCTTCATAGAGGAAGTCTTCCAATACTCTTCAATTTTGGTATATATGCTTGTTTATTTTCAAGAAAACAAGTTCCAATTTTCAAAGAGAAAGTTGAATGAGGAAGGTGAACCCCAATCTATTATTTTCTGCAACATTAGTGCTGAAGGACCCAAAAGAATTCATCTACAAAACATTTGTAGAAATATTTCTTCACCCAGCAATGAGCCTCCTCAATGGGACTGTAGAAACCAGAATCAGTGAAGAAATTAGAAGGATTATGCAGTTGACAGACCAAGCAAGAACAGGTGATTGGTACTTGTACCAAATTTACACTGAATTAAGGGTATATGGCTATGAGTTGGCTCCTTATAAGCTGTGAAATTTCCTCCCCATGAGGATCTTTGTGCTTGAATACATCAGACAAATGGTCAATGCAGATGAAGTGCATTTTGTAGCAGCCAAGAAAAAGTCACAATTTAGGATCAAATCCTAGGTTGGTCCTTTCATTTGTAACAACAGAGTAGTAGGGGAGGAGGTAGATAAGAGATTGAAGGAAATGAAATTCACCCACAATTTTACATGGTCCTATGACCCATGGGGCATCATCTCCAAGAAAATGGAAAAGAACAAGAACAGGGAATAACCGGGAAAATACCTAGAGAAGATCAGTCACCAGGGACTGATACTTCTATGAAGGAATTCAAACTGAAATATAGGAAGAAGCCCATAAAGCACATGGACATGAGCAAGGAATCACCATAGAAAACAATCATCAATCTCATTGATATTCCAGACTCATCCCCAACTGGAGGGAAATCTTTTCCTACCACTCGAATTTTAGAAAGGCAACAATCTCTTCAAGTTTCCTCATCTACAAATGTCACTGGAGAAAAGGAGGAGACAATCTTTGATACCTTCAGGGAGATTAAAATAAAGAATGAGATATTGAAAAAGAACATATATTCTCAGTTTTGGAAATAGAGTGCAACTTCTCAAGGCAGACTTCTCTCGACCTTTGATTCAGAAAAGGGAAAGATGCACATGATTTTTGGAAGCACAGACAACAGAGCCCAAAACTCCAGCAGATTACAAGAAAAAATATTTTGAGTTTGATGCCAGGAGTGTTCATCCAATTGATTAGCTGGAAATGCACAAGAAAACAGGTGAAATGATTTCATCTACTCTAATAAGCACTTCTATGAACTTGTTTAAAATGCAGGTAGCCTTGTCAAATGCTCAATCACAATTAAAGATGGAAAGGATTCAATCACAATCAAAGGACAACAGAATTAAGTCATTGGAAGACTTAGTAGTGAGGATTGGGTATGATCCTTCAAATGTAAAAGCAGTAGAATAAGTAATCAAGAAAAATGAGTTGGATATAGCAGCTCAAGGTTCCTGCAACACATGATCCCTTGGCCAAGGAGATAGAGGAAATAGAGAGCCAAAAGGCTGATCTGATGAAGTTAATAATAGAACAATCCCTCCAAATTAAACAAATGGAAGAAGAGATGGAGAAAATGATACAAGAAAAAGATAAGGCAACACAGATGGCTAGCACTATTATGGAATCTCTTCCTCTCTCAGCTCTTCCTATAGCCACACTAGCAATTGCTTCTATAGAGACAATAAGCAGTATAGAACAGTTAGCCAGATCTATGGAAGGCATGAATCTTCATACTGAGGAGATCAAGAGGCTAGAAACTCAATTTAATGTGTTGTAGGATCAAATCAAAAGGGTCGAAAGTGACCACTCGGTCGAGATGTAGGGGGCAAGGACCTTGATTGAAAGGCTAGAAAAATTAGAGAAAGAATCATCTATTGGGAACACTCTAGGAAGAGTGAAGGAGATTATTTGGAATAATATAATCAATGGTATGAACGAATTTTATAATCATTTATTGGGAACACTTTAGGAAGAGTGAAGGAGATTATTTGGAATAATATAATCAATGGTATGGGCAAATATAGCATGTTGAAGTCTTCTCTTGAGAACAGAATAGGGTAGATTTGGAGAACTTTGTGAAGCAACATATTGAAGATTTGTGGAGATCATTGAAGACCTTGATGCATTGAAAGCATTATGAGGTGACCTTGAAGAACTTTTGTTTTGGTAACATGAAGAGTAGTGGTGACACCTTCATGTGAAGAAGAAGGTTTTCATTGATGATGTGACATGGAGACTAAGTGAAGGCGTAGCTGAAGATTGATAGGGCTTGTTGAAGAAAACAATGGGAGTCGTGAAGTATAACCAAACATACCTTAACAAAGTGAAGCTATAAGGTTGGAGCCCTTGGGGTTGGTGCCTTGGAAAGTTCAATTTGGTGCTTGGTAGATATAGGATTGGTGTCCTTGGAGTTGGTGCTCCTAAACTCAAGGTTGGTGCCTTGGATAAGATAGGGTTGGAGCCCTAGAGGATCGAAGTCCTCAAGAAACCAGGTCGGAGCTTGAACCAGATATAGGGTTGGTGCCTCAAAATTGACAAGGTTAGAGCCTTGGAAGTCCAAGTCAGTGCTTGGCATATACATGTTGGAGCCTGGGAGATTGAACACCGGTGTCTTCACCTAGGGTTGGAGCCCTACATATATTGTACTTGATTTATTGAAGAAATTAATAAAAGCATTTATTCTTATTGTTAATTTTGTGTTCTAAATATAAGCAATCTAACTGGTAAAAGTAACAATTGAAAAGAAATATTGATTCACCCCCCTCTCAGTATTTCCAACAGACCATTACACAAGCACAACCTTGATGGGCTATGTTATGCATGTACACACTTGCATAAAAGAGTGCGCTCATGAGTTTATTGCAGTCTGAGCATGTGCGAGGAGGTGATTTTGACTCTTCTAATCCAAGAGGGAGCTCAAAGACTGAACAAGACATCAACAGACCAAGAAGTACCTACGAAATGTCTGATTGCAAGATCCCTAGTAGGCTCGAAAATTCGAGTGTAGGCAAAATTTTGGAGGGTGTTTGTCGTAGCGACAACACATCCTTATTTAATTATATATGGAAGGTAATAAACATTCATTAATTATATCTTAAATAGATATCCATAGCTAATATTAGTTAACCATTAATTTTCCACCTTCAACCATGGTCAATCTCGTCAACCCATTACAACCATTAATGTAATCAACATTAGCATTAACATTAACGTAATATCAAGCATGGTTAAGTGTTGTTGCGAATGGTCAATGATGGTGAACAATAATCTAACCATGTAATAATGGTCAACCATGGGAAACCAAGGTCTTCAACCAAAATCTTTCCTGTTAATCCCTAGGCATCCATAGTAATTATTCTCAATCATGGCCAACTGAAGTCAACAATGGTTTGCCTTAACCAATAATAGTTGACCGTCTTCAACCATAGTCAATATGAATGTAACATTAACGCAACAATATAATAATGGTTGACATTAATATAACATTTTTAGATTGATGTAACATTAATACTTTGTTGCACTAGAGATTAACTATAGTCAACCTTAGTGAACCTCATCAACCTTTTACGATCCAACTATGCCCCAACTCTTCAACCTTTTTCAATCATGATGAGTGAGTCCCCCATATTAATAAATCTATTTAATATATGTCAACGTTATTTTCCACCTTTACTATGCCAATCTACAAATCCTACATTTACTAATATAACTATGATAATTTTAGCCCCAAGGGTTAGCTTAGTTGGTCAAAATCAGTGCCTCGCGGAGGTCACAGGGTCCATTCTCCTTGAAGCCCTTGGGGTTAGGCCTAGCTAGTGAGCCATGGGGCTAGATTTCCTTCGGGTTGATTAGCCCAGATTTTTCCCTGGACATATTAGACAACTTTATCATTACAACTTTATCATGCCAAGAGGTAATCAAATTTATAGCCGTTGGCATGCGCAATTGAGACCGTCCCAGAATCTCGATAACGTTTGCCGTTTTTAAATTCCGACATTAACCTCTTCCGTTTCAAAAGTATACCCATCATTAGTGGGTAGGGTATTGGTTTGGTCAGGTTTATTTAATGGATTCAAATATGATCTTGGCGGAGTAAAGAAATTTGGAGTAAAGCAAGAAAAAGAAAGGAAGATCAAAGTAAGTGGTGAGCTTGATCTTGATTTTGTTAGCAGGAAAGGAATAAGCCAGAGAGGAGGAAGGATGGAGAGGAGAAGAGTAACCCGGAGAGAAATAAGCCAGAGAGGAGGAAGGATGGACAGGAGAGTAAGAATGATGGAGAGTCTGGATAATTTAATGGCGTTGCTTCAAACTACTGCACACGTAGAAGCCCGTGGGAGCTTCGAAAAACAAGCGCTTCTCGAAAAGCACGATTTCGCCCGTCAACGAAGGGAGGCCACAGGAGTAGCTCCTATTCAATCACTTTTTTCACTCACTCAACGAATGGAGGCCACAGGAGCCTCACCAGTAGCTCCTATTCAATCACATTTCTTTGTCACGGATCTTACTAGCAGCAGCAGCACAGCTTCTTCGATTTCACTGGAAAGATTGAAACACGATCTCACCCATCAACAAATGGAGGCCACGGGAGCATCACCAGTAGCTCCTATTCCATCACATTTATCACTCTCTGGCAGCAGCGGTACAGCTTCTTCGATTCCACTGGAAAGACTCAAACCAATTTCGTTAACCCAGTTGCAGGTTGGGAATACCCACCACGGTCGAGTGCTTTACGGGACTCTCTGCGCCGAGGCCTATGGTGTATCCAGTATCATGACTGTCCTTGAGGACGATAATGGCCTTGCCATCAGGCTGGAAGTCGCCGATTTGTCTCATTCGCAGACGAATATCGAGAGGCTTTACCCCAAAGGAGCCAAGGTGGCCATCAGAGAGCCCCTTTATATGTGCGGCCTCGACGATAGCCCCATCATCTGTGTTGACTCTGCCAACGTCGAGATGCTCGTGACTCAGAATGATAAGCGGGCCGAGGCAGAAGAGGAGAGGAAGAAGGGCAACAGCTGTTTCAGAGAGAAACAATGGGAAGCAGCAGCCGAGCATTATACGAATTTCATCGAGGCTGCTCTGCTTCAGGTGGAGACGAGATCTTCTAATGACAATACTAGTATGAATACTCTGCTCCTACACACGTATTCCAACCGAGCGGAGACAAGTTGGAATGTTAATTCCAACTGCTGGCTGCAGGCGGACGTGGGCAGCCGACTCAGCCAGCACGCTGCACCCAAAACCGCCAGAACAAAACCACAAACCAGCTTGAGATTTCTCGGACCGCCTTTCTGCAGAGAGTGGTTTCCGTACACAAGGGCCCGAGAAAATTTTGTGCAGATGCGTGGCTCTCAGCATACGTAAGCAGAAGTCACTTTCTCGGGCGTTAAAGTTCGGCAGCAAACTGCCTCCCGATATTGATCTCCGCCGTCCGATCTGCTCCGGCGCTCTCCACCGTCGATTGTCCAAACCTGCATACGGGCAACATTAAACATTTACGTGGAGTAAAAAAAAACAAGTCTGGTTGACCGCCACTCCTGTCTGCAAAAGAGTCAAATCAAATTTAAGAAAGTGGGTAAGCCATTTAAGTTTTTCTTATACGGCATGTATTGTTTTGCTTTAGTATACACGTTATGTGTTATATTTTAATGTATGGCATACACATTGAAAAACGTCAAGCCTTTTATTGTGTTGACCATATTTTTTTGTAAATTGAGAGCGCGCGGAGGTTGTATAAAGAACAAGGGAAATGAACGCACAGTAGTGCGAGTAAAGAGAACAGGGGAGCGCACGTGAAGTAGGGGAAGATATTGCACAACAGTGCATAGATCTGTTGTTTTTTTTATGTATTGGGTATGCATTGAAATGCAGGAGAAAAGAACGCATAGGTATTTTTTTTAAATGGTAAATGTAATGTAAAATTTTACTGCAGTAAATTTATTTTTACAGCAGTAAGTGTAAAATAGTTTTTCACAACAGTGAATGTGAAAAGGGGTTTTACAGCAGTAAACCCAGCACAGTAAAATCTCAGGTGGAAACTGAGTTTTGTTTTGATGGGTGAAAGTAATTTTGGTGAATCCCTCTCAGCGAAGAGGATGAACATGTATCAGAGTTGGCTGAATGTATTTTTGGTAAATCCCTCTGAGTGAAAGAGGATGAATGTTGTTTCAGGCTTTATAGTTTAATGAATAGAAATGTTTTTATGGCTGTGTAATACTCTGTTCAGTCAATTTTTTTTTAAAAGCTTCCCTGTGCAAAAAGATCCTGTGGCAGAAATGGAACAGAGCATTGGCTCTGTGGTATTTGCTTGATTGGTTTTGGTATTTTCCCATTCAAAAATATCCAACAGTGGTATCAGAGCTTGTCCAGGCTCTTTGAAGACTCAAAGAAGCTGAAGGAAGGTGTTGTTGCAGCAGTCAAATCTCTCCAGCAGTGTGAAGCCTCAGCGAAAAGGATTAAGGTATTCCTCAAGCTTTCCTTTGTGTTACTGTTATAAAAACAGTAAGTGATTAAAAAGACAGTCAAGTATTTGAAGCCTAGTTAAGAATGGCAAGGTCAAAGAAGAAAGCCTCCAAGCCTACTAAAAATGTGTCTCCCTCCTCTACTAAACTAGAAGGCAATCTATTTGAAAGCATTGTATTTGAGGTTCCAAAGTTTGATGGAAACTTTGATGTATGGGAAATAAAAATGAGGGCTTTCTTACAGTTTCAAGGGAGTGAAATTTGGGAATCAGTGATTGATGTTAGCAAGATGGATAAAGAATCCATGGAGTATGATGCACAAGCAGCAAAGACTATCTTGGATGGACTGCCTGATTCTGTGAAGAAGAATCTAGGAAAATACTCATCAGTAAAGGATATATGGGACAGACTGCATGACCTTCATGCAAAGGGAGCACTGACCATGACAATGAATCAAGAAGAACCCATCATAGAAGCCGAGAATGAAAAGCTTGACCTCATCAAGCTTCAAGTAAAAGAAAGGGATGAAGAGCTTGCCAAGCTCAAGAAGGAGCTGGATCAATGCAAGAGGAAGCATCATGAAGAAGTCATATCAATGACAAATCAACTGAATGAAGCAAAGAAGCAGGAAGACGCCTTGTCAAGTCAACTTGAACAAAGGCAAAAAAGAGTGAACAAACTTGTAGAAGAGATTGGACAGTACAAGGAAGAGGTCTCCTCCCTTAAGTCTTAACTACAAGAAGCCAGGAAGCAGGCACAAGAAGCTGAAAAGAAAATGGAGAGCACTCAAGCAGAAATCTCCAAAATGAAGACAGACATCATCTCTCTTAAAATAGCAGCAGCTAAAGCTACTCGTAGCAAGGAAGAAACTGAGGGACAACTAGCAAAGAAAAATAATGTATGTGAAAAGTTGGAAGAAGAGATTGTCCTCCTCAGGAAGAAGGTTGAAGGGATGAACAAGATCATGAAGAGCTCTCAAGCTTTGGATGACATGCTCAGCTATCACAGATCTCCATCTGATAAATCAGGACTTGGGTATGTAGCTGAACCCTCAAACAATGATGAGGATGCTTTAAGCAAAGGAGATGTGAAGAAGCCAGAAAGAAACTGTGATGCTCCTAGTTCCAGCAAAGGCAAGGAGAAAAATGAAGGCAGCAATAGAAGGAATCCTGCTCCAAGCAGAAAACCAGCTCCAAGAAGAAATGTAGTTGATGTCAAAGAGGCAAGAGGCAATGGTGATCATCAAAGGATCTCAAGGCAGCAAGGTTTCAGAAGTGCATCAAGGAAACCTCCATCTCCCAGGTACCAAAGTTCATTTTTTGGTTATTGTTATGCTTGTTCAAACTTTGGTCATATGGCAAAAGACTGTAGAGCATTTCATAAAGATAAATTTTGTGGTCTCCGAAAATATCCAAGAAACAATTTTGGAAGAAATCATGAAATGTTATTCATGAACAATGTTGAATGTTTCAAGTGTCATAACATTGGGCATATGGCACGAGATTGTAACTTGACATGGGCTCTTACAGAAGCTAGACCCATGCAAAAGAAGAAAGTTACACAAGTATGGAGAAGGAAGGAAAGGCAATCTGAAAACCCCTTGAGCTCCCCAGTGGATCTAAATTTGTTTTGAGAAGAGTCTGCCAAAAGAAGACAAACACACATTAAAGGGGAGCTTGTAATTTTTTTTGTTGCTGAACTGTCTTAACAGTCACTCTTTGATGAAGACCTTTTATAAGGGAAAAATATGAAGTTAAATCTGCCATAAAAGAAAAGAAGAAAAAGGGGCAGCGCTCAAATGTGAAGTGCAGCAGCGCAATAAGAAGTGTGCAAAGCATGGAGACCCTCACAGCAGTGGGAAGATAGAACATAAAATAACAGTCTTGGATTTTTTTTGTTATGGAGCACATGCATTGAAATGCATAGCAATGGAAGGTAGTTTCCTTCTATGTAATGTGAGAGAACACACTCACAACAAAGTGAGTACAATACACAGCAGTAAAAAAAATGTAATGTTTTTCTTCATATGCAATGCAGCATGCAAAGAAACGCATAAAGAAAAACAAGGACATCAGATTTTTAATGCACATGGGTAAATGATAATATGTGGCGGTAGAAAAATGAAAGAGTGTAAAAAGAAAAGGCAGAAGACCGTGTTAACAGGAGTTAGTGTATGGGCACACAGCAGTATGATGAAACAAAAGGCAGCCACAGTGCAAATTGCAGAGGCAACGCAGCAGCAAATAAAAATCCGGGGATGACAGTCTATGGTTATGGGTATGGACAGCAGTGAATATGAAAAATGCAGCAGCAAGAAGTTATGGACAGCAGCATGATGGCAAGAAGGAGAAGCACACAGCAATGCAAATAAGAAAATGCAGCAGCACGAAGTTTTGTTGAAGAAATGAAAGGTAATGGACAATAGCACATGTAAAAGAATTTTTTTTTCTTTAAAGCAGTATATGTCACTGTAATGAATGTGTTGTTCATTAAATTGAAATGCAATATATGCAACAACAGTGAATGTAAGAAATGTTTACACACAACAGTGTAAATTTGTAAGGTGGGACAGAGTAATTGTTCCAGAAAAGACAGAGTATTCTGTCTTTGAAGAATGCACAGCAATGCAGAGTTTGCAAAGAAATGTAAGTGAAGTGCAGCAACACAACAGCAAGTGTAGACACAACAGTGTGGGGTAGACGCAACAAAGAAGATGGCACAACAGTGCAGCAGAGAGTATGCAGCAACATAAAAGAACAATGTAATGAGTAAGCACAACAGTGAAATGAATGTTTTGTTTTGAAACTGCATGTAAAGCAGTGTCTGTTTGTAATCCCTCTGTTAAAGAGGAAGGTGCTTTTCAGCACAGTGTCATGGTAAATCCCTCTGTCAAGAGGAAGATTCTTTTTAGCATACACATGGTAAATCCCTCTATCAAGAGGATGATGCTTTTCAGCATAGTCACAGATGAATCCCTCTGTCAAGAGGAAGGTGCTCTTCAGCACATTGTTATGGTGAATCCCTCTGTCATGAGGAAGGTTCTCTTCAGCACATTGTTATGGTGAATCCCTCTGTCATGAGGAAGGTGCTCTTAAGCACAGTTTCAGGTTAATCCCTCTATTAAGAGGAATACAACTTTGATTGTTTGTGGAACTGCATCAGAAGAAGTTGGTGAATCCCTCTATGTGAGGAAGTGTTTGGGTATGTTTGAATGCCCAGCAGTTGAAATTAAAGGGGAGTGTTGGAATGTTAATTCCAACTGCTGGCTGCAGGCGGACGTGGGCAGCCGACTCAGCCAGCACGCTGCACCCAAAACCGCCAGAACAAAACCACAAACCAGCTTGAGATTTCTCGGACCGCCTTCCTGCAGAGAGTGGTTTCCGTACACAAGGGCCCGAGAAAATTTTGTGCAGACGCGTGGCTCTCAGCATACGTAAGCAGAAGTCACTTTCTCGGGCGTTAAAGTTCGGCTGCAAACTGCCTCCCGATATTGATCTCCGTCGTCCGATCTGCTTCGGCGCTCTCCACCGTCGATTGTCCAAACCTGCATACGGGCAACATTAAACATTTACGTGGAGTAAAAAAAAACAAGTCTGGTTGACCGCCACTCCTGTCTGCAAAAGAGTCAAATCAAATTTAAGAAAGTGGGTAAGCCATTTAAGTTTTTCTTATACGACATGTATTGTTTTGCTTTGGTATACACGTTATGTGTTATATTTTAATGTATGGCATACACATTGAAAAACGTCAAGCCTTTTATTGTGTTGACCATATTTTTTTGTAAAATGAGAGCGCGCGGAGGTTGTATAAAGAACAAGGGAAATGAACGCACAGTAGTGCGAGTAAAGAGAACAGGGGAGCGCACGTGAAGTAGGGGAAGATATTGCACAGCAGTGCATAGATCTGTTGTTTTTTTTATGTATTGGGTATGCATTGAAATGCAGGAGAAAAGAACGCACAGCTATTTTTTTTAAATGGTAAATGTAATGTAAAATTTTACTGCAGTAAATTTATTTTTACAGCAGTAAGTGTAAAATAGTTTTTCACAACAGTGAATGTGAAAAAGGGTTTTACAACAGTAAACCCAACACAATAAAATCTCAGGTGGAAACTGAGTTTTGTTTTGATGGGTGAAAGTAATTTTGGTGAATCCCTCTCAGGAAAGAGGATGAACATGTATCAGAGTTGGCTGAATGTATTTTTGGTAAATCCCTTTGAGTGAAAGAGGATGAATGTTGTTTCAGGCTTTATAGTTTAATGAATAGAAATGTTTTGAGGATGAATGTTGTTTCAGGCTTTATAGTTTAATGAATAGAAATGTTTTTGTGGCTGTGTAATACTCTGTTCAGAATTTTTTTTAAAAGATTCCCTGTGCAAAAAGATCCTGTGGCAGAAATGGAACAGAGCATTGGCTCTGTGGTATTTGCTTGATTGGTTTTGGTATTTTCCCATTCAAAAATACCCAACACAGCTGTTTCAGAGAGAAACAATGGGAAGCAGCAGCCGAGCATTATACGAATTTCATCGAGGCTGCTCTGCTTCAGGTGGAGACGAGATCCTCTAATGACAATAATAGTATGAATACTCTGCTCCTACACACGTATTCCAACCGAGCGGAGACAAGGCTTCAGTTGAAGAAATATGAGGGGTCGCTGGAGGATTCTGACAAGGCCCTTGCGATCGACTCAGGCAATCTCATGGCGCTCTATAGGAAAGGCCGCGCTCTGATCGGCCTGAGCCGGTATGAGGCTGCATGTGAAACTTTGGAGAAAGCTGATGAGGCTAGCCCCGGGCAGAAGAAAATAGAGGACGTGCTTTATGAGGCCAAGACATTGTACTCCCAGAACCCCATTGTCGAGAATGAAATCTCGGACTTCCTGCTTGGTTTTGGGCCTCCTCCGGAGGTTGATGATTTCGTTGGCCCCGTGGAGATAAAGATGACCGAAGATGGCCGTGGCCGGGGACTTTACGCCACCCGAGAAATATTCATCGGGCAGCTTTTGCTGGTATGCAATGCCATCGCAGTTACTTACGAGGACAGGGAGAGCTCCTCGCCCACTCTGTTGAATGTGACCCACTGGGGCAATATTAATATGGCCTCTCCAAAGCATCTTGTCGCCGCGGTTCTCTGCGCTGCCAAGAAATCGCAGATATTGCTCCGACAGCTTTATACTTTAGATGATTCATCTGTGCCCAGCAATCTAGATGTTCCGGCCATCGAATTGTTCAAGAGGGACGGCCAAATGTCTGGAAGCCAAGAAAAAGAAAAAGAAAAATTGCTTGTAGACGTTAACCGTATACGGGCTATTATAAATTGAAATTCATTCAGTGGAGCCGAACCTTCAAAATCGAAAATGTACGAAGCCAAACTCATCGAGCGAGGCCAGATTTTTAGCAGTCTCTGGCTGCTACCATACTTCATTAACCATTCCTGCCTGTCGAATTCGAGCATATTGAAAGTGGGAAGCGCCATGTTTATTCATGCTTCCAAGCCCATCAATAGCGGAGAAGAGATCACTATTTCGTATTTTGATACCCTTGTCCCCTTGCCACAGCGCCAAGCCATGTGCAAGAGATGGGGTTTCGAGTGCAAGTGCAGGAGATGCATTCTAGAGCTCTCTCTAAAGGAAGCCCTGGAGCCTATAACCGCACAGTTCCAAGAATTGCATGACAGAGCTTTGGAAGAAATCAGGGCGGCAAGGTCTCAAGAGCGTTTCGAAGCTGATCTTCCAGCATGCGTAGAATTTGAGAAGCTTTTTGAAGAGGCACTGGAGATTATAAGGAATTCCGCGTTATCGAAAGGCCAAGAAGAAGAGAATTGGATTCGTGCGTCATTTGTGTCTGCATATCTTCTAGGAACACGGTGGAACGTCAACTTCTTCACCATGGCGTCCACGGATTGCGTTCCTAGCGGGCAAGAAGTTATGGATGCCATTCAAGATACAGTACCCGGGGACATTCGAACCTTGGTCATGGAAGCCCAGAAGTTGAAAAATGCTACCTGTTTAATGGGGGATGAAAGTAAAACATTTATTACACGATATGCATCAGAGCAGGTGAGGGAGGCATGCATCAGAGTCTTTGGGATGCACAGTGAAGATGTTCTCAAGGCGCTCGTCTTACAGCATTCAAACTGCCATATCTTTTAGTAACATTGCAACTGCCATTGCTAAGATAGGATCATACCTGATCTGGAAGCCGCACGACAGGATGACATTTTTTAGGTTCTTGGTAGTTTTAAAAGTAACCAGTAAAACTAAAATCCAATGCGCAGTATTCGACAGATGTAAGATGAATTTATTCCTCTGACTAGTTACATTATTAAAGCTGCCTGAATGACTAAGTGAACAGGCGTGCCTGTGTTAGAGATTTTTTATTTTGGCTTGTAGTGAAAGATTTATTCAGAAGAAAATATAATGTGATGGGTGTGAGATTGAAGGATTGTTCTTATCAGGTTGCTCTTGATATTATATTCAAATAGAAAAATTGATCGCAGGAAAGGGTGGTCATATTTTTGAATAAAATTAAAATAATATTTCGATTGTTCTGCTTAAGGGAAATTAGATATTCATATCTTGCATAACGGACATTGGAATTCACTCATAAAGCATTGGATGTCCAAATCCACTCTGAGATGTGCATGGTAGGATTTCTCATCGGAAGGTACCAATGAAATAAGAATTCAGGGTCATTGTGTTGACTCTTATAATGTGAATGTATTTATTTTCTGTTAGCCCTCTTTAACTTTTCACTTTCACTTTTACATACTGCGTGGACTGTAATAGGTGGTAATAAAATCGAACAACTTTTGAAAGAATTTACGTTAATTCTATATATATCTTATTAATTGAATAATAATAATAATAATAAGTTTATTAATATAAAGCTTGAAAATATTTTGCAAAATATTTAATTTAAAATACAAATTAATATGAACAACTCTATCTATTATTATGATAATAAAAATTACCAAATTTAATAAATAGGAAATGTAATTTAAAAAAAAAATAGAAAATTGAGAAATGAAGACTCCCTCCCAATGCCTTGTTCTATCTCGGATGTGGAACGTGTTACCTGCTTGCTTTGACCTTATCTCCAAGGTGTGTTATGAAGATGAGGTTACAACAACTTCTTTTTATCAAAGTATTGAACTCTTAGAACAAATACCACCATCGCATTCAACTCGTTGACAACTTTCCGATGATATAAATTTCACCTTAATTGAACATATGAATTGAAAGTTATGCCCATCATAATTTTACCCAATTATATTAGGCCACATCAACATTATGCTACCACATGACATCCACGTAGTCTCAATCTGACCCCTAATGGCACAACCACATCAAAATGGCATTGGGTCCATTGGGTCCTCACACCATGACATATTGAGTTATGCCATCGTTATATTCCATCCGCATACATTTAGGCCTTTTATCTTTGTGACAACCCTTACCACAATTGGAGCTCCAGATCACTAGATTCATTTATGATTGAATGTAGTTTAGTGTAAGGCCCACCATATGATATTTGGTCTATCTCATACTCAGGCCTTCAACTAGGTGTGCACCTTTTCCACCCCCAGATCCCTAAATCTCAGGATCTATCTCCTGCTTGAATGTAATATGGTTAGGGTCACATCCAAGCCTTTACATATGTGTGTGCCCTCTCTAATATTAGACCCCTAGATCATGGATGCAATCAACTTTTGAAAAGGAAATTTTTCCTCCACATAAGTGTTGGTCTTCATACAACCTTCGATCCTTTGATCCTAGATATGACCAAATTTTGAATGGGAAATCCAACCCCTTCTGAAATCTAGGCCACTACAAAAAAAGGTTACTCCCTTCTAGCCCTGGACCCCATATTTTGTAGATACGCTAAAGAAAATGGGAAAAAATGGAAATTTGGGGAATCTCTTAAGGCAAATGATAATTGATCGAACTCCAAATTTCCCGAAGATAATGGCCAAGGCCTAAACATAGACCCTCAAAAGTACTATGCCATTTCCATATTAAGCTAAAGGGCATCGCTCTAAAGACATATTCACATAGATTCAATAATGTACAAGGTGCAATATGCCAAGCCATCCAACTTTGATGTCTATTGCAGCCTAGTTAAATTTATTTAATGAGAGATTATTTCTTCATTCATCTCAACGAGACATACATGTTTGCTTAACTACTCAAGAGGGATATAAACCTTGCTTTTAAAAATATAAATCTTTGAAGATTAAAGCTAATTACATTTCTCTATCACAACAGTAATATGAGTGTGCAAAAACCCACATATTTATCACATCATTCTTGAGATAAGTAATCATTAACATCAACCAAATATTCATTTAACTCACAACATATAAAATAATCTAAAAATCTAAGAATGGACACCCAAAGGGGACAACTTCTGATGGCTCGAGGAGGAAAGGGTCGAAGAGCTAGGGTTTTTAGGCATCTGCAGGTGTTGAACTCCATGGAAGGGTGCAAAGGAGGGAACTCCACTCCCTCCTACAAGCAGGCAGTGGCTAGCCGAGGAAATAAACCAATAGAGAGTGTTAGAGGTCCTTCAAATGAAGGAACAAGGAACATGAAAGAGGAGCAAGAATTAAACAAGTCAAGGGAGAATAACAGCAATAAAGAAAATGAGGAAGAAGCCAAGGAACATGGAGCGAAAAACAAAGCACAAAAGGGGCCATGTAAACCCAAAGCTGAGGTCACAACCAGGGTAGTTTTAAATGATCCTGCACTGTAGGCGCATAGGGACCACATGCAGGCATATGCTATCATTTGCAAATTCATGGGATTATGGGTCACTGAAAAGGCTTTACAAACATGGATTAAATACAACTGGAAACCAAAAGGAAGCATTGACCTACATCTTGGATCAAAGGGTTTCTTCACTGTGGTCTTTACAAATATTGAGGATAAAGACAAGGTGTTTGAAGGAGGGCCCTACTTCTATGCAACAACAAGCCTCTACATGCGACCGTGGATGATGAATTTTGTCCCGAAGTGAGAAACTTTCACTTTGATCCCAGTCTGGGTAAGACTCTACTCTCTACCTCTTGATTACTGGCAAACGGAATCGTTATCTGCCATAGGAAACAAATTAGGGTGTTTTGTCAAAGCTTTTGAGGCCGCCAAAAGGGGAAAGTACACTTCCTTCACACAAATATGTGTGGAGATGGATCTCTCTGGAGCTCTACTAGATGAGGTCATCTTGGAAGTATTTGATGAAGAATGGGTGCAAACAGTGGACTATGAACATATCCCTTTCAGATGTCGGAGGTGCCATGAGCATGGGCACCTATTTAGATATTTCCCTCTCAGTAAAATAGAGAATAGAAGTAAATCGACTACAATGAAAGATACTAAAGGCTTTCACAAAGTGGTACATAGAGGAAAAGGGGGCAAGAGGGTGCCAAAGCAACATCAAACACAAGGGAATCAGGCTAATCTAAATAGGTTCCAAGTACTCGAAGAAGAAGAAGAGATAACAAAAGTAGATCAGGTAATGGAAGGAAGCCCAATGGAGAAGGAGAAAGAAGAAGACATAGTACAAACACAGGATATTAACAAACAGAAAGAGACTATGTTGAGCGATGCAGAAATGGAGATGGAACAAGAAGTGACCCAAAGTGAGATGGAAATGGAGGATCATGAACTGCAGGAGATTCTTGACAGGGAACACCTAGATTTGGAAGGGTTCTTGAAACAGGGGACCATGAGTGGGGTAGAGTCATTACCGCAAGAAGAGTTCAATAGAGTATAACAGCTGTTCCTATGGAAAACTCAGGCTAAAGGGCTGGAAAGGCAACGAAAAAATGAAAGGCAGGGCAACGAAGGTGTGAAAACTATGAAAATCACACCTAGATTAGCACCCAGAAACCCAGGAAAGAAAAGAGAGGAAAAAGCAGAACGAGTTATTCATGGAATGTGGAAAGCTAATGATAGATTTAGGTAAGATGAAATATCTAACCAGATACCCCTTTACGGATATTTAATAATGAAGTTCACATCTTGGAATATCAAAGGTCTAGGTAGTTAAAGAAAACAAAGAATACTTAGTAATATAATGAAACAAGAAGCTCCGGATATGATCTTTATCCAGGAAACTAAATGTTCCATTCAAAAAATAAAAGAAATTCATAGCAAATGGCTCAATAGGTTTGAGTTCCTAGAAGTCATAGCAGATAACACAGCAGGGGGCATACTCACTCTTTGGAACCCCCAAAATATTGGCATAATAGATGCTGAGGCATCTAGAAATTATTTATTAGTGGTTATTCAGCTAGTGGGAGATAGGGAGACCTATCTGGTCACGAATGTTTAAGGCCCTCAAAGAATGGATGATAAACTCACGTTTCTAGAGTCTCTTATGGAGCTTAGAGACAGACATGTAGATGTACCATGGATCTTGTGTGGGGACTTCAACATGATCAAATCACTTTCAGAGAAAAAAGGGGGAACCAGAACTTTAAGCAGAGACTCTTCAACATTTCAAACTTTTATAGATAATATGAAGCTTGTTGATACTGTCATGAGTAATGTTATCTTTACTTGGAACAATAAAAGAGGAGGAGAGTCTCAAGTATCCTCAAAGTTAGACAGATTCATAATCTCAGAGGACCTTATGCTCACCAACAAGGAAATGATAGCGAGAATTCTCCCCTTTGGAGGCTCGGATCATTGGCCTATTCAACTTGAGGTTCAGAGCATTGGTACCCCCAAGAACAAACCTTTCAGATTTGAGAATATCTGGCTCACTCACCCAAACTTCATCAATAACATTACAAAATGGTGGATAGAAGATCTGCCTATTTAGGGTACAAGAATGTTCAAGCTACACAAAATACTAAAACACATCATGCTCAGACTTAAAGATTGGAACAAGAATGAATTTGGCAATATTTTTGCAGTGAAAAAAGGTGTTGAAGATAAAATGCGGGAACTCAATCAAACCCTTATCACGGATGGCTTTAATAAAGTTAGAAATGATCAAGTCACCAAACACCATCAAGACTAGGAGAATTATTGAAACAAGAGGAAATATTTTGGAGAAAAAAATCCAAAGTTCAATGGCTGAAAGAAGGGGAGTGTAACACTAAATTTTTCCACGGATCAACCATAGCAAACAGATCTCATAATAGGATCTCTTCAATCAAGGACGAGCGAGGTCATCTTCTTAATTCCCATGAAGATATAGAAGATGTGTTAGTTTAGCACTTTCATGGGATAGCACAGGAAACCATTTCAGACAGAGAGCATTTTATCAGGGATTTAACAGATCATATTCTTAGACTGGTTACTAGAGAGGATAATTTCAATCTCAATAGGCCAGTGACAGAAGAGGAGATTAGTGAGGTCATCAAAGAAATGCAGAATGGTAAAGCGTCGGGCCCTGATTATTTCAATGTGGATTTCTTTAAATATTTCTAGAATATTGTTAAACAGGATATTCTGAACGTAGTGGAAGATTCCAGGTTGAATAGAACTATTTTGAAGGTGCTCAATACTTCCTTCATCTTCTTGATCCCCAAACGAGACAATGCTTAGACTCCATGTTTAGTCAATTTAGTGTTCCTAATTGATGTCATTAATTGTCAACCCGGGGCTCGTAAGCTGATGAAGTGAAGGTGTACTATATGTACTTAAGCAACCTCTTAGAGCTTTTGTCGTTTGGGGTGTTGTTTGTGGTTAATTTATCTTCCTAGGATGGAGTGATGTTTTTATAAACAGATGAGTGATAGTGTGTGTAAGGTGAATTCTAGATGAGTGAGAGTGTGTGATTAGTGGTCTCTAACTACTTGCTGAAAAGGAAAAGCTTGAAAGAAATAAATAACTTGAAATGAACTGAAAGCAAAGAACCACTTTCTAATGGCAATAGACACCATTCATGCTGCTGCAAATAAAAGGTAAGAAAATCACTTAAAAGACCAATGATAATTTTTATCTCTTCCTAACTCTCTGCTTCTAACACATAGTACTGTGTAAAACACGATTAGGAAGTAGCTAAAGATAAGTCTAAGAAATGATAAAAAATGAGAAAAATTTACTTTAAAGACTAGTTATAATGTTCAACTCTCTCTAACTCTCTGCCTCTAACACATAGTACTGTGTAAGACACGATTAGAAAGTAGTTAAAGATTAGTCTAAAAATTACTCAAAGCCAGCTGTAAGTTATTAGTATTCTGATCTCTAAAAGATAAACAATTTGTGATAAAGACACCATTCATATGTTAGCAAACAACTTTGAGAAAAAATACTAAAAAAATCAGCTATGAAAATAAAGTAAAGGCAGAAACTTTGAATCTGTCAACTGAAACTACCACTAGATATTAAGCAAATACATAACACAAAAGCAATCCCGGGTTAAAAACCTGCAAAAGAACAATACTGATCAGTCAAAATGAATGCTGTAAATGAAATAACAATGAAAGTGAATTAAGCTGTACATGTTTCAAGAAAAGGAAATGCTGAATGGAAAATAAAGAAATAGCAAGAATATAAACATGAAATACTGTACAAGGCTAACATGAACAGGGGCCCTTCATTCATATAACCCAAAGAAGACTCAAGGAATTGAAAACTTCAGAACATCACTGCTTCTATTACTCCATGTGCAGAAAATTACAGTCAAGAGTGCTAGAACAACACTATAAAAACAGAGTCTTCGAATGCACTAAAAATGATAACAAGTTTATAAAACACAGCAACTAAAAAGTAACATTAAGTGTATGCAAACACTAGTTTTTATAGGCATCTGAAGGATGGCCTAATGCGTACAGCTAAAACTGAAAAATAAACTAACTTTCATGCGTAATTAAGGTTCAATAACATGTCATAAGCCTGCGTGGATGAGCTGGAGGTTCTGGTCGTTATGGGCATTGAATCCAGAGTTGGATTATGTCCCCCACAGCCTGCGTAAGACGGACAAATCACCGTTTGAACTGACGTGACCCAACAACTTACGTATCACCGTTAAGCTGCCTTTGTTGACCGTAACTTGACCCTCGTTGACCGGAGGTACAGATGACGTGGATGGCTGAACAAATAGCACAGGAACCTCGAGCACCTTGATTCCTAAGTGCCCATGTGGCTCATTTGGCAAAATGACACGTGGAACCTTGAGATTAACAAAAAGGCTGCGGGATCATCAGATGGCTGCAGAATCAGCAGATGGCTGCGGAATCAGCAGATGGCTGCGGAATTCCTGTAAATATGTCAAAATCTAAACAAAACAGTCACACATTAGCAAAATTCCTTAATCATGCTTAAAGCCATCACATGTAATGATCTGGGTGTGTTTATGCAGAAAATAGAGCAAAAGGGAGAGATGAGTGAGGGAAAACTGTAGGAAATGATGGATAATCAAGTGTAAAGTAGAGACTCTACATACCCCCACTACGAGGGCATTGCATGTCCTCATGCAATCAAAAACATTGTTCAGTCCACCTGCTGGGATGCCTCTACTAAGACATCCAGCCTTCTCTTCTTTCTCTGTGTGGCCACATTGACTCTTGGTCTTTTCATCAAACACCTGAATTTCAGATTGATTAAAGCTCTGTTTAATTTCCTGCATCTCTTCTTGAGCTTTTTGTTTTCTTTTTGCCACAGGCCCATATGAAGCATGGCGTTATCTTGAACCATCTTGTCCACATTGCTCTGTATCTTTAGTTTTTCATTTTCTTGTTTGATGTGGCGATTTAGTACCTCCAGCTCAAATATTTCCTGCTTCAGTGATTAGACTTGCTGCTCCAAAGGTTGAGCATTGCTTGGCCCAGCAACTGCTTGTTCTAGCGTCTCCAGGTAATTATAAACTTTCTGCTGATCAGGGTCAACCTCAGGTGACCTCTTTGGGCTAGGGTCATACTGAAATTCAGGTTCATGCTCATATTCAGGTTCATGCTCAAATGGACTTTCCTCACGTGGAGGACTGGTCTCAACATACTCAGCGTGTGGAGAACTTTTCTCAAAGTCAGGTTTTGTAGCACCTTTTTGAGGTGTGCTCAAGTCAATGAAAAATGACTTTTTGTTATCTGTGGCCCCCTTTTTGTTTTGTAATCTGCTGCTCCTTCTCATGGTGATGATGCTTTCTTTTTCTTTTTGTGCTTTTTGCTTTTGTTTTTCCACCTTCTTTGAAAGGGCAGTTTCATGGAGTTGGGCCAACCTTTGTGCTAAGGGCTGAGTGTCTTCCTCACTAGAATTCTCAGGAGTGAGGTAGGTTTCTTGAGCTATGGATTTCCCTTTATATTTCTTTTGTTTCTTCCTATTCTCTTTTCTCTTTTGAGCAACTTCCTGGGAAAGTTCTGAAAGGGTTTCTGTGATAATTCCTTGGGCTGTTTGACCAATGTCCACAGCAGGCTCAGGGTCAATTTCATGTTCAGAATGATGTACCTCAGTTTCTTCTTCAATCTGTTCTTGGACAGTTTCCTCTTGGACAACAGTTTCAGGGGTAGCCTCTTCTCTTTTCCTTCTACTCTTTCTAGGCACAGAGGTTTCTCTTGCTTCTTCAAAATGGTTTCTCACAAGAAATTTCTCCCAGGTATCTCTTTTTGCTTTCAACTGTTCCTCAACTAGCATCTTAACAAGACCATGATGATACAGATGTGGTTCAATGTTACTTGGGTTCCTTTGGGCAATTGAACACATTTTTCTAAGACTTGAGAGTAGAAAATATGGAAGGTTAATATCATCTCCTAAGAAATGCATCATGACTTTGGCATGGTAAACATATAAAACTCCAAACCTTCCCCCACAAGTAAAGAATTTTTGCACTAATAACAGTAAAGTTGTCCATTCTTCCTTGACATAAGTAACAGGAATCCATTTTGTAAAAATGCTGGTATCCATACCTGGGTTCTTTAAGATTTGCTTCCACTGTTGGTCTTGTACTGATCGGTTTTTAAACCATCTTTCTCCAGTTTGTGGGAGTGAAGTGGCCTATGCTATACTGCTCTCAGTGACTGTAAACTTCAGGTCCCCTATCTCCACTTGATTGTCTTTATCTCTGAAGGAACGTGCAAAGGCCTTCGTAACCTCTTTGTGGTAACCTCTGAATTTCTAGATGCATTGGAGCCAGTTTGCTTTTTGCAAAGCCTCTTTAACTTGAGGATATCCCTCCAGAAATTTTGAACCCTCGGGTTCTGCCCTTAAGAGTTTACCCATTGGCTCTACGGCTCTGTTCTAAAACTTTTGGGAAAAAGGTTACACGGCTTCAACAGTGGCCTTAACACAGTAAATTTACGGCTCTGTTCTAAATCAAAAGATTACACGGCTTCAACAGTGACCTTAGCACCGTAAATTTACGACTCTAATGTAACAGCCGTAACACTGATAATCAGAATTAGCAGAGAGGAAGACGTAAAACAGAGTATGGCTAAGGTAGCAGCGTAGTGAGCACAGCGGAATAAGGGAACTGTGGAAATGAAACAGCGTGAATGGAATGATATGAGCGTAGGAGGGTTATGAAATGATGGGTAGCAACGGTTAGGTCCTTAGGCTTCGGTCATAGGTTTACACTTGGCTGCGGGATTATGACTTAGAGAGACGTAGTACAGTAGTCTACGTCACTTAGGTACGAAAACCTTAATGGAAGAGCAGCCGCAATCGAGTTTCAAAATCGTGATGAACATGACCGATAGGTGTGGGGGATACGTGGATTTTTGGTTGTATGATGGGAAAGACTGGTAATCATTACATTAAATGGAAAGAAACATAACCCGGAAACTTTGCAAAATGAGATAACCGTAAGTTTAGGATTTAGATCATACCTCAGATCCGCGCTTGGATTGCCTTTGATCATTTTCCACTAACCCTTCATTGTTTTATTGCTGTTGCATGACTCTTTTCCACTTATTGTTGATGACTTCTGAACTGTAAATTTCTTTTCAAACAGGCTGTGTTTTTTTTTTAATGCAGGTGCAGAGAGCTGCGAAATGGCTAAATGGCTGCAGAATTGCCAGATAGCTGCGGAAACTGCAGTGGTACCCTCCGGCTGCACAAAACAACTTCAGTTATCTAAAAAAAACTTTATTGATGGAATGAAATGTAATGAATGGATGGATGGATGGAAAGAAATGAGGTGGAGTGAGAGTGATTAAATGAATGAAATGGTGAATGAAGTGGATGAAATGGCGAAATGAGATGGAAGAGAGAGAGCTATTTTTTTTCTTTTTGGAAAACATGAGGTGTCAGGTGACCCTGATTTTCACCTCAGGTTTCTTGCATAAGATTGCCAATCAGAGATTGGTTTTCAGGCTTATACATTTATTCTTTTTTTTTTTTTTTCAAAAACCAAAGATTAGGCTGATGGAGGAGAAGAATCCTTCTCCACCAACCTGATTGCAGAATCTTCTTTAAACAATTTGACAAACTCTTCTTTTGAGAATGGGTTTTGATAGATTTTCAAGCAATGGCCATTCACAATAAGAGGAGTATGAAATTCATCAATAGTTTTCACTCGTACTGCTCCATTGCTAAAGACTTCATCAACCTCATATGGCCCAAGCCAATGAGTTTGAAACTTTCCTTTGAAGTCCTTAAACTTTGAATCAAACAATAGAGCTCAATCTCCTTTCTGAAACTTTCTTTCTTTGATATGACGATCATGCCATTTAGATCTTTGGTGCTGAACTAGATCGGTCCTTAGAATTGCATCTTGTCTTATTTCATCTAGCTCATTTAGCTGGTCCATTCTGTGTCTTTGGGCTTCTGAGAGGCTCATTCCCAATTGGACTGCCATCTTGAAGGTCTTGATTTGGAACTCAATGGGGAGCAGGACTTCCTTCCCATAAACAAGTTCATAGGGAGAATGTCCTGTTGTGTTCCTCCATGTGGTTCGATAAGCCCATAAGGCTTCAGGAAGCCTTTCCGCCCAATCTCTTCTATGAAGATGAACAGTCTTGGTGATAATGCCTTCAAGAACTTTATTGGTAGATTCCACTTGGCCATTGGATTGCGGATGGTAGGGAGTGGATGTTCTGTGCTTGATCTTATATTCCTCCATCAGCTTCTCCATCAATCTAGATGTAAACTGGCTGCCTTGATCTGTCACAATTTCCCTTGGGACACCAAAACGAGTGAAAATATCCTCAAAAAGAAATTGAACAACTGAATTTTCAGTGGCAGAAGGCAATGCTTTCACTTCTACCCACTTAGTAACATAATCAGTACAAACCAGTATATACTTCTTTTGCTTTGATGGAGGATTAATTGGTCCAACGAAATCTAGAGCCCATTTCTCAAAGGGTTCGATGCATACCTGAGGCTGTAGTGGCATTTAATTTGAAGGAGTTGGTCTCCCAACTCTTTGGCAGCTGTCACACCTTTTAACATAATGCTTTGCATCTTTAAAGAGAGAAGGCCAATAATATCCTAGAGAAAGGATTTTATAGGTTGTCCTCTTGTCAGCAAAGTGCCCGCCGCATGGTTCATCATGACATGCCTTAAGGATGTCAGGCATTTCATCTTCCCGAACACACCTTCTGATTATACAATCTGGCCCTGTTCTGAACAATTCATTAGAAATCCAAGAATAATGTGAACTCTCCTGAATGATTTTCCTTTTTTCATTAGGAAATAAGTGTAGAGGAAGCTTCCCTGTAACTAGATAATTAGCCATATCTGCATACCAAGGAGTCTTGGTAGTTACTGCAAACAAGTATTCATCTAGAAACTTATCTTCTACTGGAGAATCCTCATTAGTGTTTTGGATCCTAGACAAGAAATCGGCTACTGTGTTTTGTTTTCCAGGTCTATCTAGTACAGTAATGTTGAATTCTTGTAAAAGTAAAAGCCATCTTGTAACTCTACCATTAGTGACAGGTTTGTTCATTAAATATCTTATGGCAGAGTGATCAGTATGGACAAAGGTTTCATAGCCGGTTATGTAGTGTCTAAACTTATTGATCGCATGTACCACAGCTAAGAACTCTTTTTCTGTAACAGTACAATTTAACTCAGTGGGAGTCAAATTTTTACTGGTGTAATAAATGGCATAAGGGATCAAATCCTTTTGTCCCAAAGCAGCTCCTAGAGCTGTATCTGAAGCATCAGTAGAAATGTGGAAAGGGAGTTTCCAATTTTGCCCCCTTAAGATGGGTGCTTCAGATATTCTAGTCTTTAAAGCTTCAAAGGCAGATGGACACTCAGGATCCCATTTAAACTCACAGTCTTTGGTAAGCAATTTGAAAAGAGGAGATGCTATCCTAGTGAAGTTTTCAATAAATCTTCTGTAATATCCAGTAAACCCAAGAAAAATTCTAACATCTTTCTGGCAATTTGGAATAGGTAACTTAGAGATGACTTCTACTTTGGATCTATCAACCTTAATTCCATCTCCTGAAATATGATGTGCTAAAACAATCCCTTCAGTAAACATCATAAAACACTTTTCATGACTTAAAGAAAGATTTGTTTCCTTACATCTTACCAGTACTTTTTCCAAATTTTCCAAAGCTTCTTCAAATGCATTACCATAAATTGTGAAATCGTCCATGTATACCTCTACACAATCATGAATTAGATCTGAAAAGATTCCTAGTACAGCCCTTTGAAATGTAGCGGGTGCATTGCACAATCCAAAAGGGAGTACTTGGTAGGCAAAAGTTCCCCAAGGACAAGTGAATGTGGTTTTGTCTTGATCTTCAGGTGCTACCTGAATTTGATTATACCCACTAAAACCATCCAAGAATGAGAAATACTTTTTACCTGCTAAAGTGTCTAGGACCTGATCAATAAAAGGTAGAGGAAAATGATCCTTTAAGGTTGCCTTGTTCAATTCTCGATAATCAATGCAAACTCTCCATTTACCATTCTTTTTGGGCACTATAACCAAGGGAGAAACCCATTGGCTATCTGAAATGGGGTAAATGAAGTTTACCTTGAGAAATTTCTGGAGTTCTTCTTTCACGATTTCCCTAAGGTTTGGATTCATCCTTCTTTGTGGTTGCCTAATAGGTCTACTGTTTTCTTCAATATAAATGTGATGAATACAAGTCTTAGGATCGATTCCTTTCATGTCAGTGTATTCCCATGCAAAGGCAGTGGAATGTTTTTGCAACAGTTTAGTTAATTCTTCTTGTTGTGGTCTTTCCAAGTTTTTGTTAATGTTTAATGGTTTCCCTGGAAGGATTTCAACTGTAGAACTACCAAACTCTTCCATTGAGAAGAGAGACATCTGTCTAGAGGAGAGATATTCAATGTCTGCATCTATCTGAAAATGTGTAGAGTCATATTCTAAAGATACTTCAAAATTTTCTAATGTATTTAGAATTTGACTGTCTTCACTAATCTCAGAGATGGTTAGAACAGGTTGAATAGTATCTTCATCCTCTACCCATTCATCTTCTCCTATTTCTGTTATAGCTTTTGCTGGGGGATACAAGTTGAATTTCTTGGTGGAATTACCATCTGATATATACATGTCCCCAGACCTACAGCTTATGAAAGCATCAACTGTGGCCAACCAAGGTCTTTCTAAAATAAGAGGATGTCCTCCTAGATTATTCTTGGGAGTTAAAATCATAAAATCAACTGGATATTCCCAAGAATCTAGAGAGACTGGAATATATTCCAATAGACCATCAGGTTTAATGATTGATCTATCTGCAAGCTGCAGCAAAGTAGGTTTAAAGAGAAGGTTAGGAAGTTTTAACTGATCCATGATCTGTCTACTCATGATGTTGATCGCGTCTCCTAAGTCAATCAGAGTATTTGGGATTTCAACCCCATTAATATGAGTTTTGACAATAGGGCTACCGGGATCCACATATTTTTGCATGGTAATCTTACCCATCATAATGTCTGCAATTTTTCCAACTAGATGTATCCTTTTGGTATCTCTGGTTCCTTTTCCTGTTTTCTTCAAACTCAACTCCTTTATTGTCTTCGCTAGAATGGGAATTTCCTTAATGGCTTGTAACAAGGGGATCTTGATATAGACATTCTTCAATTCATCTAGGAAGCTATAGTCAGGCACCCATATCTGCTTTTCTACTCCTTTGTCGATTTGTAATCTTTCAGGGAAAGGAGGTGTAGCTAAAGGTGTAGGTTGCTCAACTATGGGAGTTGTAGAGGTTGATTCTTTTTCTTTTTCTTTTTGGATATTTTGGTTTTGAAGTGATACTTCAGAACCTTTATTGACTTTGAGAGATTCTTCCTCAGAAATGCTTGGTTGTTGAACACTTGTAGAAGGTTGATCTAAGATTCTACCTGATCTGAGTTGTACTTCATTGAGAGGAACAACCATATAGGTAGGGAATGGTTGACCTTCCATCATGTAAGCATTTTGAGGGTTCCTATTATTTGGATTTGGTAATGGCTGAGAGGGAAGTTGATTCGATTTTTGCTGGGATTGAAGTGAGAGTTGAGAATTTTGATTTTGTGGAGGAGGTTGTTGTTGTTGAGGGTATGGCAATGATAGTTGTTGACCTTGGTTTGGAAGTTGTGGAGCTTGCTGATTCTTAAATGATGGAGGATATTGATAGAATTGAGCAAATCTCCCATAAGGATTTTGCATGCTTTGCATCCATGCTTGAAAAGCATTTTGAGGTTGAGGCCAAGGTTGTTGCCAAGGATTCCAATTTGGTTGGGTTTGAGAATTCATAGAGTTGTTAAACCCTTGATTCTGTTGCCCTTGCCAAGGTCTCCTTGCAATGAAACAGAGAGATTCAAGTGTACTTGGATCCTCTTGAAAGACTGCTTTGAGGTCAGGTATTGAAGGACAATCCTTAGTCTCATGAGTTTCTGAGCAAATTACACATGTTTCTACAACGTGTGCATCTAAGGGACATTCCCTTAAAGCATGTTTTTTTCTACATTTCGGGCAAAAGATAGCCAAAGCCTCAGCTTCTGCTTTTTGTTTATTGTGAATCTTAAGGGTATCAAGTTGTTCACTAAGACTCCCTAAGATGTCATTTTTAAATTCATCAAGCATATTTCCGATTTCAGCCCTACTTACTGATCCTGTTGCAGATTTATTTGCCCTAAGGAGAGAAGGATCTCTAGGCCCTTTTTGAGTTTTTGATTTGCCTCTTGAGAGATGGATACAAAGTTCTGCTATATCATTGAGTGAAAGTTGAGAAATATCCCCTTTCCCCATCATGTTTAGGATATCTATCCATTCATCCCTAATGGCTTTTAATAAGAGGGCTTTTAAGGTATCTTCATCCAGGGTATTCATTTTTGCTCTTTTTAAGTTATATTGAAATCTTTCAAGTAAATCTTCTAAGCTCTCATCTTCTCTTTGTATCATTTTAAAAACCTCGTCCTTGTGATTAGTAGGCATACAATAGTCCAAATACCTATCAAAAAATGTCTGTTTCATTTCATCCCAAGACCTAATGGATTGAGTGAGTAACCCCATGAACCATTTCAAGGCTTGATCCTTCAGTGTTGAGGGGAACAATTTTAGTTTCTGGGAGTCATCCAGGTAGTCATAAGTTCGATAAACCACTTCAAACTCAAACAAAAATGTTTCAGGGTCCTCAGTCCGTAACCCATGGAAATTTGGGAGGACAGATGGTGATATGTTCTTCATAGTAGCTTGGGAATCCTCATTAACAATGGGAAACCCAAATGAATTATCCCATCTCTATTTCCTCCTCCAAGGGGACCTCTACCTCCATTATTGTTGTTGTTTCCTCCTCCTCCTCTACCTCTACCTCTACCACCTCCTTCTTCCTCGGCCATGATGGTTCTCCTAGGGATTTCAAAATCTTCTGGTTCCTCTACAAAAGGTGAATGAGAAGAGATTTCTCCTTCTTCTTCAGATGATTCCACTTCCTCTATGACAATTGGTCTTTCTGTAGGAGAAAGAGAAGAGTCTCTTCCTGGTTCAAACTCAATAGAAGGTGTAGGAGAGTCAACTCTTGGCTCTTGAATTCCAGGAGTGCTGGTTGGAGATAAGGGAGGTGTCTCTTGTCTATCCCTTGAAGCAGATGGACTTGTAAAAATTGAACTTCGATCTCTAGCTAAAAACCTTCCTCTAGAATCTCTAGCTCTATGCATGTCATTTTTTTTTTTTATTATTTTTCTTCAAGTCAAGTTAATAGTTCTTTTTTTGATCTTCCAGTTCACTCTAGGTGCAAGAAGAGAGCATACTCAAGAAACTATCAAATCAATAACTTTCTCTTTTCTGATCCTCCAGATCACCTTGCAGTGCAAGAGGAGAGCATACTTCGATAGGTTATCAACTTCTTTCCTTGAAATTTTTATGTTTTTTTTTTTTCTAAGAATATGGCTACTTAATTTCACTTCCCCGACAACGGCGCCAAAATGTTTAGTCAATTTAGTGTTTCTAAATTGATGTCATTAATTGTCAACCCGGGGCTCGTAAGCTGATGAAGTGAAGGTGTACTATATGTACTTAAGCAACCTCTTAGAGCTTTTGTCGTTTGGGGTGTTGTTTGTGGTTAATTTATCTTCCTAGGATGGAGTGATGTTTTTATAAACAGATGAGTGATAGTGTGTGTAAGGTGAATTCTAGATGAGTGAGAGTGTGTGATTAGTGGTCTCTAACTACTTGCTGAAAAGGAAAAGCTTGAAAGAAATAAATAACTTGAAATGAACTGAAAGCAAAGAACCACTTTCTAATGGCATTAGACACCATTCATGCTGCTGCAAATAAAAGGTAAGAAAATCACTTAAAAGACCAATGATAATGTTTATCTCTTCCTAACTCTCTGCTTCTAACACATAGTACTGTGTAAAACACGATTAGGAAGTAGCTAAAGATAAGTCTAAGAAATGATAAAAAATGAGAAAAATCTACTTTAAAGACTAGTTATAATGTTCAGCTCTCTCTAACTCTCTGCCTCTAACACATAGTACTGTGTAAGACACGATTAGAAAGTAGTTAAAGATTAGTCTAAAAAGTACTCAAAGCCAGCTGTAAGTTATTAGTATTCTGATCTCTAAAAGATAAACAATTTGTGATAAAGAGACCATTCATATGTTAGCAGACAACTTTGAGAAAAAATACTAAAAAATCAGCTATGAAAATAAAGTAAAGGCAGCAACTTTGAATCTGTCAACTGAAACTACCACTAGATATTAAGCAAATACATAACACAAAAACAATCCCGGGTTAAAAACCTGCAAAAGAACAATACTGATCAGTCAAAATGAATGCTGCAAATGAAATAACAATGAAAGTGAATTAAGCTGTACATGTTTCAAGAAAAGGAAATGCTGAATGGAAAATAAAGAAATAGCAAGAATATAAACATGAAATACTATACAAGGCTAACATGAACAGGGGCCCTCCATTCATATAACCCAAAGAAGACTCAAGGAATTGAAAACTTCAGAACAGCACTGCTTCTATTACTCCATGTGCAGAAAATTACAGTCAAGAGTGCTAGAACAGCACTATAAAAACAGAGTCTTCGAATGCACTAAAATGATAACAAGTTTATAAAACACAGCAACTAAAAAGTAACATTAAGCGTATGCAAACGCTAGTTTTTATAGGCATCTGAAAGATGGCCTAATGCGTACAGCTAAAACTGAAAAATAAACTAACTGTCATGTGTAATTAAGGTTCAATAACACGTCATAAGCCTGCGTGGATGAGCTGGAGGTTCTGGTCGTTATGGGCATTGAATCCAGAGTTGGATTATGTCCCCCACAGCCTGCATAAGACGGACAAATTACCGTTTGAACTGACGTGACCCAACAACTTACGTATCACCGTTAAGCTGCCTTTGTTGACCGTAACTTGACCCTCGTTGACCGGAGGTACAGATGACGTGGATGGCTGAACAAATAGCACATGAACCTAGAGCACCTTGATTCCTAAGTGCCCATGTAGCTCATTTGGAAAAATGACACGTGGAACCTTGAGATTAACAAAAAGGCTGCAGGATCATCAGATGGCTGCGGAATCAGCAGATGGCTGCGGAATTAGCAGATGGCTGCGGAATTCCTGTAAATATGTCAAAATCTAAACAAAACAGTCACACATTAGCAAAATTCCTTAATCATGCTTAAAGCCATCACATGTAATGATCTGGGTGTGTTTATGCAGAAAATAGAGCAAAAGGGAGAGATGAGTGAGGGAAAACTGTAGGAAATGATGGATAATCAAGTGTAAAGTAGAGACTCTACACTCCAGACAGGTTTAGACCCATAGCCTTGTGCAATGTGATATATAAGATAATATCCAAGGTTGTTGCTAACAGACTCAAACCACTTCTTCCTACTCTAGTTTCTGTGGAGCAATCTAGTTATGTGGAGGGCAGAAAAATTCTCAATAACATCATTCAAGCACATGAGGTGGTGCACTCATTGACAAGTAATCGGAAGGTGGGTATGATTATGAAATTGGACCTAGCCAAAGCTTATGATAAGTTGAATTGGACCTATATAAGGAGGGTCCTTATTGCTTTTGGGTTTGATCATAATTGGGTAAGATGGGTCATGGCCCTGGTAACTTCTTCCAGCTTTTCAATTTTGGTTAATTGTTCTTCTTCCAAGATTTTTACTCCTTCCAGAGGCCTCAGGCAGGGTGATCTGCTCTCTCCCTTTCTCTTCATCCTCATGATGGAAGGACTTGGTCGGTCTATCAAGCATGCGAAAGAATTTGGTAATATCAAAGGCCTCCAACTTTCAGAGACTGGTCAGGCTTTGACCCATCAATAATTTGTTGATGATACTACGCTGTAGGGAATCCCCACAGTCAAAGAAGCTCTAGCGTACAAACATATCCTGTCTCAATTTGCCATGGCTACAGGTTTGGAAGTTAATCTCTCCAAACCTAAGATTTTTTTCTTTAATACCAATATTGCTATTCAGAAAAATATCTCCAAAATTCTAGGATTTCAAAGGGATGTTCTTCCCTCCAAATATTTGGGAGTTCCTCTTACTGATATACCTTTGCACAAGAGCATTTGGGAGCCGGTGATTAATAAGATGCAAGATAAAATTAGGAAATGGAGCTTTAGATCTTTAAACTTGGTTGTTCGGTTAGTGTTAACAAAAGCTATTCTCCAATCAATCCCGGCCTTCATGCTATCATCCCTTCCAGCTCCAAAAGGAGTTTTGCAACTTTTTAGAACCATTCAAAGAGACTTTCTTTGGGGTAAGGGGGAGGAAAGAAGGAAATGGGCCTTGGTAGCCTGGGAGAAGATTTGCAAACCTAAAAAGGATGGGGGTCTTGGACTGGATGATCTGGAAGCACTAAGGAGAGTTTTAAGGGCGAAATTATGGCAGCGTTGGGTAAAAGACCCAAAGGCGTTGTGGGCTAGGATCTGGAAAGAAAAATATGCCAGAACTTGGCAAGAAAATGATCACATAAGGATGTCTAAAATCATAAAGGGCTCACACATCTGGAATAAGGCCTGGGGGGATAGAGGATTAGTGCAGAAAAACAGCTTCTGGGAGATCCGAGATGGTGATATTGCATTGTTTTGGGAGGAAAAATGGCAACAAGAACCTACACTGTTAAGAGAGGACCTTCTAGACCTCAAGAAAGAAACAGATACCAAAGGGTTATTTAAGGTAAAATATTTTTGGGATCAAACCAATAGTGAAGGAAAATGGAGAACCTGGAAGAATATGGATCATAGGGAAGACAACCCACTGAAAGCCAAAGCAGAGGCACTTCTGACAATGTTGGAACAAAGGAAAATATTAGTGACAGGGGGGCATGACCAACTTAGATGGGGCAACAATAATGTAGGCACCTTCAATCTTAAGGAGGCAAAACACATACTCCTTGAGCTGGATTCCAATGTACCGGACAGGGTTTGGTAGAACATATGGAGACATCAAGGATGGATGAAGATTAAACTCTTCATGTGGTTGGTTCATCATAAGAAAATTCTGACTTGGGATAACATTCAGAAGAGGGGTGTTCTGGGCCCTTCCAGATGCCAACTCTGTGAAGCCCAAGAGGAAACAATGGAGCACCTTCTCAATAATTGCATTTTCACCTCTTGGTTGTGGGACACTATTGCCACTATTTTCCAGTAGATAGACAGAGACAAAGGAATAATTATCAATACCCTAAACAATTGGAGACACAACTTCTCTGATTATGAACTTCTAGGCTCAGCCTGCGCTTTAACGCCAAGCTTTATAATATGGACTGTCTGGAAAGAAAGGAACAATAGAATCTTTAAGAATGAAAAAAGTTCCTCCCAACACCTTTTTGAGCAAATCTTAAGACAACTTAAGGAGACAGTAAGTACCATTGTGCGAACTTCCTCTAAGAATCCACCTCCAGAAGCTAAAATGCAGATACTTCTTAAGTTGGGTATGCAGGGGCTTATTCCACAGGGCCTGGACAGGAAGGTTTTGAAAGTAGATGCTAAGCAGGATTATTGGCATCCTCCCCCTTAGGGTTTTTTGAAATACAACATTGATGGGGCTTCCAAAGATAACCAGGGTATTACTGGCTTTGGAGGGGTGTTAAGAGATGAAAACGACAGTCTCCTTTTCATTTTCCATTGCCATTTGGGAAGAGCCACTAACAATATGGCGAAATTAATGGCTTTGGAGCAATGTTTAGAATTCTTGAAGCAAGATAATCTCCAAAATGTTATTGTCGAAGCTGATTCGGAGTTAATCATAAACTCGATCAAGAGAATCAATTGTGGCACGGAGCTGGAAAAAGTCTCAAAGCAATGGAGGCTACTCCAGGTCTTTCAATGGATTCAGCTTCATCTTTGAGGCTTACATACAGTGAGTTTTACCCATGTGCGAAGGACAAAAAATAAATTGGCAAACATCTTGGCCAATCAAGGAGTGCTCTGTACCAAAAACAGGGTCACGCTGAGTTGGCCTGAGGTACCTATAAATAGATTAAAGGCGTAATGTCGTGACCAGGTGGATGAGGACATAATGGTGTTTCAAAACAAATACACAGAGGTAGGGTCTAGTTGATTAGGATTATTTATGTAGTTTTTTTTTTTCGTAGTAAGAATATTCTGGGGATGCAGGTCACTATCGGCCTCCCCAACCCTCGACAGCACGAACACAGAAGTTTCAGATGGAGTTTGCTGAGCAAACACTGTTTTGTGGATGGTCGACCGAACATATGGATTTTCATATTACACCGGTTCATGCGCCCGCAGAGATGGGATATGCATGGGGCCAGAAGTCCATCTTTCTTGGTAGCCATAATACCTCCGTTTTCCTTTCTGTGGTAGAAATACCGCTCGCGGGGTTGTTTATCATCCATCGCATGCCCTTCACGCGGGAAGCGATTTTGCGGAGTTGGTAGCGATTCCACTCACCATGAAACACGTGGCATATGAAGAGGAAGGAATATTTCCCTCATTGTGCAGTAATTATCGGTGCATTAGGTTCGTGCGATATGCTCCTCGGTCGTTAGATCATGCAAGACAGATCTACGGTCAGGAACAAGCGAGCAAGTTGGTGGGTCCAGGGAAGAATATCTTCCAGGCTTGTTTCGACTCATGGTGGGAATCGGTGGCTTTCGCGCGCTCTACATGCTCGAGGGTTATCCCCCCATTCGAAACCAAAAATCCTTTTAGTTTGGTCCCTAACTCCTCATTGGGTCTGATTCTAAATTTTAATTGTGTGAATGTTTCCGGCCCGATTTGAGCCTCGTCCTTCCAATCTTTAAGGGGAGATTAAACGGTCTTGGCATTGTTTGTATTTTGTGGATATTGTAGTTTTTTTTAAGGGACCGTGGCTCAGTGTTTAAGCCTTTAGCTCGGTGCCCTCGGCAGTAAGTGGATGTTTTTCTTTGGCCCACATTTCCTTTGGGACTGTTGTATTTTATGTAAGTTGTTTTTAGATTTAATGAAATAGAAGGTACGACTCTTGCTTCAGCAATATATATATATATATATATAAGAATCTAAGAATCTATCAACTATTCTATAGTAGCAAGCACTATAATGACTTACTTACTTATCTAATTTTAGTTATAGGCTTTTCCCCAAGGTTTAGATGGGTATTGTCAAACGGAATAAGTCGATCTTGCGGACAAGATAGACCTTCCTAGAATCTAAAGAAGAGCTAATGACAAGCAAACCAACCAGACACTATCTTTCTCTAAATACGCTTTTTATAAACAAAGGCAAACAAGTGTTTTAGGGCCTACCTTAATTCCAACGCGAGTTTGTGGAAGCCTTCGCTCCTTCGATCCAAATGAGCTCCTTTATCGCGAATCTGCAAACACAAACAAGCAAACAAATTAAATAGCACCTAAAAAGCCAATATCATAAAACATATTTAACATGAAAGTCAAGGAGTTCATGAAACAAATAACATGAGATACTTGTTGAGAAAAATGAGTTTGATTGTATTAATTCAAAAGAAGAAGAACTTTACAACCTGTGCCTTGACGTTGTACAAGCTCCTCCCAGGGTCCAGCAAGAAGTCTCCTCTACTTTGACAAGTTTCACTCTCTTCCCAATGAAGCGAAAAAGGTATGTGATCTCTCCTCTCAAGCTCAACTAGGAAGTATTAATTTCACCAGCATTTACCCTCAAAAATGTTCAGCATCTAACCTCCCTAGCAACCAGCGCAATGCCTGAATTTATAGTGCAATGGAGGGAAGTTACTAGGTCCTCCTTCAAAGAGATAAAGCCCTCCTATAAAGGGATAGCTCCTCTCATCAAGATATTAGCTCCTTCTCTTTTGGGATGCATAAACCACCTAAGAGCAACAAATCCACGTCAAAATTCCTTCTAGAATCATCTAGAATTAACCCAAAGTGAGTTTTTTAGAATAAACTTGTGCCTTTTTTACTTTCACAGGGGTCCGCACCCACACCTTTAGGGACAAAGTGGGCAGGTCCACAGTTTTTTTAAACAGAAGGTGCGGGACCGCAAGTGACAGTGAGAGAAAGTGCAGAACCAGAGTTTCATTGATTTTTAATGTCTTTCTCTCATTTTCAAAGCTTGACTTGAAGAGCTGAGGTCTGAGACTTGCTTAGGAGGACAGTACAAGTGATGATAGACCCATACTGACTGCAAATAATCATGGTGACAATATTTTTGTGTAACAGATTGCCCCCTAAAGTGCGAAGTCTGTAGTAGATGAGGATTTCATTTATCATTTAGGAAGAGTGAAGTACTTTATCATTTCGAGGATCATCTTGTGGAGAGCTCGGTTGGAACCTGTAAAAACATTCAATGCAAGATATATATATGAGATCATATCATCGCTGAGGTAGGAATTCCCATACTTAGATCAAAACTGACTAGAAAACTAACTACTGCTCTGATACAGGAATGATCTTGTAAAACATCACATGTATAGACTCATGTGGACACAGTATGGACGCAGCCATCTATTTATGAATAGTCCATTATATAATGAATAAAAAATTCCTCGCAGCCCAGATTGTGGAAACTAGATCCAGGGTCTTCATTTCTACTTCCCGAAACAGTACGATTCTATCCATGCGATTGAATGTGCTGATGTCGAACATGGTAGAAACCACTTGATTACCAGTCAATGATATAAACTGTTAACAAGTGTGAGAGAAACCACCAGTGATGTCAATGGCTCTCAAAGTACCCAGTACAATCCATGAGATGTGAATAAATGTGTTGATGTCAAACATGTCACGGAATCCTTTGACCGAAAGTCAATGATGCAACCTATCATCAAAGGCGAATAACCTGCCATTGAGGCATGCAGATCCCAAGGTACTGACGATTCCTAGATCATCTTTCTAGATAATGAGCTGAAGTCGATAGAAAGCGATCCGTCGTAGGCAAGCCCACAAAACGAAATCATAGATCAAGTTGAAGAAATTTAGTTGCAAGTACTGACTCAGGGATGGTCAAGATGGATGACAGATATTTTGCAGATGAATGGCTTATTGGCAGTGACCTCTTGAACACATAACGACACGACAAATGGTTTGGTGACAATTGACCCAAAGTTAATACCCAGAAACTGGCTGAAGACTTTCAATGTGGTTCGATCAACTGTTAGGCAAAGGATTTCCCAACCCAGGTGAATAAAAGTGTCGTGTTCAAGAGTGGTTACAAAGTATGACAAACAGGCTCATTTTTCTCTCTTTTCCCCACCATTTCTGGCAAGTACCTCTTTATTTTTGACAAGCTTGAGGAGGATAACATTTTCTTGATTATAAGCTCATCCTTCGGATGAGTCCAACTTAGATTAAATTCGAACCCTAAGAAGGAGTGGTTCGTTCCTGTTTTTAATTGAACAGGTCCTTTACTGTGAAATTTTAACGAGTCCAGTATAGGAGAAACTCGACGTTTTTCAATTTTAGAGAGTCTGAAAAAACTTAAGAAGACTCCAGGGTTGACCTTTTTCGTAAATTTGTGTCTCCCAAACCCGAAAAAGTATAAAATAATACTTGAGAGAACCGCTTGATATTTTACGACCAAGGAGTAATTTTCGTAATTAGTGCCCTTGATCCGAAAAAGTAAAAACAAACGATCAACGACACGTCGTTTTATAACCAATATTGAATTTGAAACGACAAAAATATGGTAATCTTTTCATGTTTTTGTGGTCAGAAAAGAGCTGTAAGTGGACCGTCTTTTAGTTCCATTTTAATGAGTTTAAAAGAAAAACTCGACGATCTTTTCATGTTTTAGGAGTCAAAAAAGAGCTTAAAGGTGACTCTAAGGTTTCACTTTTTTGTAAGTTTTAACGAGTTCGAAAAAAATGATAAAAATGTACTCATGGTTTTCACTTTTTCGTAAGTTTTAATGAGTTCGAAAAATTGATAAAAATGTACTCATATGGCTGAATTTCAATTTAATTTACAAGCAGGAAAAGACGAAAAGAACTCAACATTTTCATTTGTTTTACGAGAATGAAAGATAGCAAAATAATCTCGAGATTTTCATGAGTTTAACGAGTCTTGATAATAACTAAAATTGACTCGAGATAGATTTCATTTTTACAAAATCTTGAAACAGAGAAAAACTATGCTTCAAAGTAGTTTCATTTTTACACAAGCTTGAAACAGAGAGAAAATTGTGCTTGATGCCCCCTAAGCATAACTGCTAAAGCGCATGCCCCCCAACTTCATTTTATTCAACTAAGTACAAGCTAGATGGAATGAAGGTTCATGTACGAGATGATTTGAAAGACTCGACCTAAAACTGTAAGAAAATTATGCAAAAAACTGAAATAACTAACCTAAATATACAACTTAACATTTATGAGATCTAGTCAAACTCTCGACTCAATTAGAGGAGGATTTGTTTCATTTTTTAACGAGCATGACACAGGAAAATAACTATGCTCGGATCCGGTTTCATGTTTACACAAGCTTGAAACGAAAAACTATGCTTGTTATAAGTTTGCATACCCCCATCATAATGACGCAAATCGAGGTACATGCCCCCCAAGATTCATTGCATTCAACCAGGTGGATGAAATGAAGGTTTACTTTCGAAATCTTGGAAAGAATCATGGCATTTGTTTCATTTTTTAGTGAGGTTGACACAAGAAAAGAACTATCCTCAAAACCCTTGTTTCTTTTTTAAACGAGCTTGACACAAGATAAGGAACTATGCTCATGACTACACTCTAAAATCTACCTATATATCCTAAAATCTACCTGATTCATTTTTTAATGAGGTTAACTTAGTAACAGGAACTATCCTCTAACACCCTGTCTCATTTTTTAATGAGGTTGACACAGGAACAAAACTATCCTCGCTTCTACTCTCTATAATCTATCTATATAACCTATCCTTGTTTCATTTTTTAACGAGGTTGACACAAGACAAGGAACTATCCTCGAACCTGATCCAGTTTTTAGCGAGGTTGACTCAGTAACAGGAACTATCCTCTGACCAACTGATTCATTTTTTAACGAGGTTGACACAGGAAAAGAACTATCCTCAACAGCTGATTCATTTTTTAACGAGGTTGACACAGGAAAAGGAACTTTCCTTGACATCTGATTCATTTTTTAACGAGGTTGACACAGGAAAAGGAACTTTCCTCGAAACATCCTGTTTCATTTTTTAACGAGGTTGATACCAGAAAAAAAACTATCCTCAACAGCTGATTCATTTTTTAACGAGATTAACACAAGAAAAGGAACTTTCCTCGAAACATCCTGTTTCATTTTTTAACGAGGTTGATACCGGAACAAAACTATCCTCAACAACTGATTCATTTTTTAACGAGGTTGACACAGGAAAAGAACTGTCCTCATGGCAGCCTGTTTCATTTTTTAATGAGGTCGATACAGGAAAAAACTATCCTTGCGACTCACTGATCATGGCTTCCAATTGGAAGAAAGACATGTCAATGGACACACCTTGATCATGGCTTCCAAGAGGTCTTCATTAGAAGGAAGAATAGTTCTCTGGAAGGAACACATGTCAAGGGACTCAAAAGAGATAAGAATATCATGTTCAAGTAATCCCATAGAGTTTTCCATGTCAATTACCGGATCTAAATCAAAGGAAGATGAGCAAACAGTGAGAGGCTCACCTACATCGGTAACTGATATCATGGGACCAGTTGCCACATAATTAACCCGTGGCGAGGTAGATACCACTTTAGAATCAGGAACATTTAGGGGGGTCATATTATTAGTAGTTGAAACAAGACTAGGGAACGAAAGCTGGTCTACAGTCACAATATTGTCATTGTGAGGGAAAGACATCACGCGAAAGAGTGTCGATACGACAGCTTTCATTGCATAAACATAGTCTCGCCCAAGGAGTAAATTGAAATCCAAGGGACCTCAAACTACCATAAGATCAATATAGACAGTTTTACCTTCCATGGTAATAGAAAACTTAGGAAGGATCCCTAAAGGTTCACTAATGGTTCTGTTAAAAGCTTTCAGATTCTGCGTAATAGGCGCAAGCTGAGGGGAGCCCAAAGCTTTCCAAGCACTTGAGGATAAAATACTAACAGAAACACCTTCATCTACCTGTGTGCGGTGCATGTCCCTACCACTAACCTTGACAATGATTTGGAAAGGGATGGAGGAAGGAAGACGAGGTTCTGTCAGTCTATTCCAATCAAATGAAAAGACCTCAGTACTTGGAGGGGGTTCTGTAGAAACAGGTGAAATGCCCCCCGACGTAGAAGAATCTGATGTAACAAAAAGAACCTGAGAGGTATGAAGTTTACTCTCTAAAGGGAAAGTGGGATCAACTGAACGTGAAATTGAATCGACCACTTGATCAACTAATGGATCATCAACCTGAGTGACATGAGTTTCACTCTCCAATGGAAGAGTGTGATCGACTGTACTTGAAATTAGATCAATCACTCCGTCAGTTGACGGTAGGTTGGGAGAAAGTTTATGGTAACCAGTTGGAAATTCTTGCTGTGGAACAGTAAGGTTTTCCAACAATTTTGAGGCTTCATCCATGTGAGGGAAAATGTGAGTTTGATGACTCCCTTTGCATAACTTACAAGGAAACCTAACTTTACCTTTTTTCCCAGGAACCTGACTATCACTGGTTGATGGATCAATGGAAAGTTGATGAGATGTTTCTGACCATACTTCCAAGACCTTTGGAATACCAGGACAATTGATAAGGAAGTGGTCACCCTTACAAAGCCTACAAGGGTATTTGGGTTTACGATGCATGTCGAGGTTTTCCTCAACACAACTAATGCTTACAGCCACGGTTGGTTGGTTGACTTCTTTCTTATCTTGCTTCTTCTTCTTCTTCCCTTTCTTCTTCTTCTTAGACACCTGGTTACTAGTGTCAAGGATTTTACCAAGCGAAGAGGAAGAAATGGAGGAAAAAAAATTAGGTGAAGAAGGTAAAGGGTCAACAGAAGGTTGGTGATGTTGAGATGTTGAACTCTGTTGAGGTGAAGCATTTGGTTGAGGTGGAACAATTGGAGTATTTGGGGCCAACGAAGTTGAGAATAACCATATCGGTAAACCTATTGTAAATCCAGGTAATGACAAAGTAGCCATATAAGGAGGACCAACACTTCCAAATTAAGGAAAAGTACTAGGATTCTCGTCAAGAGGGGTTCCTTGGTTGGTAAATTCCGGAACATTTGCCATTATATTCAACTTCAGTGAATTTTATTAACAATTTAAAACTGAAATTAAAAATTCACAATTCACACCTATGGTCTCTAACACGCACTATCAAATCTAGGAGTCAAACCACACACAAACAGTAACTTTTCGTACCAAAAAACACTAGTTGGTGATGAAATCCAACGTCGCAAAATTCAATACAGAAATGGCGGTTGAAATAGTTACCCCGACAACCTGCTTAATGAATAGACTGGCACAAGTTTCTCCACTAAACCGTCTCGAGTGAAGAGAACCCCCCAGAAAATCCAAGTGAGTCTAGTCGACGTCTGCTCCAGGTATAGTGGGATCTTCCCTCCACCGTCACCTTAGGAAAGAATCCTATAGAATATGGTCACTAAGGTTACCAACGGAAACAAATATACCTGGGGGAATAGTCTATGATCTGATACGCACGCAAGGGCAGAGTAACAAGCTCAATCCCCTTGAAGGCTCCTTGACATAATCCAAGGTTTACCAACAAGTGACCCCAGGCTCCTCGACAATGGTCAATCCGAGGTTTACCGTTTTTAATACGTGAATATATTCTATCGTTCCCAATGAGGAAGGATTGATTCCCACACTGGTTCAGATATGATCTCGTGCTTCTCCTTTAAGAGGAGCTTTCCTAGAGCATAGATGTAACAATTGGATTTTTCTCCTACCGCAAGATACAACTACTTGTTTGTTTTATTGTCTTGGAGAGTTAACTAAAACATATTCCATGACACTAGCCTAAGCTAGATTGGTGGAAAGAGCCCTAAAAATGTAAAACTTACTAGATGAATTTTAATTAAGCGTTGTGTTATTTAGGCTGTTATTACTCAAAAGGGTAAATGGATATGAAACCAATTGTGTTATGACCCGAACCAAAACTGAATGCAATCGAATATGATAATGTAATCTTTTCAATTCGATGAATCCTAACTAAAGTAAGGAGAGAGTTTCCATTCACTTCCAACAATGCAAGAAATTGATCACTAAGATAAAATATAACAAATTCTCTAATGCACTAATTTCATCAAGAAAAACTAATGCAAATCAACTCCAAAAAGTTTATTTTTTATTTTTTATTTTTATTTTTGTGTGTTAAAAACAAGAATAAAAATATGTAAATTCAAATCAAAGAAAGCTGATCTAAATCTACGATTGATTTTTCAAAATGTAAACTATGCAATTGTAATCTATGCACAATTCACTTGAAAAGTATGCAAATGTAATCTATGCACATTTTTCATTCATATTCTGAAAATGAGAATTCTAATTATGCAAATGTGATCTATGTAAGAGAATTCTCAAACACAAGATGATTCTAATGTAATCTAAGAACCAATCAAGTGCAAGTCAAGAAAATCAGGTGAGAGTTCCAAAGATCAAAAAATAAAAACACTCAAAGGCGATTAACACTCATACACAATTGTTTTGCAAAAACAAAAGCAAAAAGATGCAAAATTGTGAAAAGACTGAGACAAACCTCCAAGTAATGACCAAAGGAAATCAAATTAAGAATTTCTCAAAAAAGAGACTCAAAACACCCAATTGATAAAAGCTTAAAACGAGAATGCCAATGGAATTAACCTAAGGAAAGTTCTTAACAAGTCATATGCAGGTCTGGGCAGGGGATAACAACATCTAAACAAAAACTAAGCTGACTAACAGAGAAAATATTAGATTTTCCAAAATTTTGGCAGGGTCCGCAGGCCCGCAGTTAACACAGGTGCAGTACCGCTTTGTGCTAAAAGAAAAAGTGCGGATAGGTACACAATGTGTCAAAAGCCTAGGGTGTGGTCCTCTCCCAAAGTTATGAAAAACAAAAAATAACCTTGGATCTACTAAATCTACCCAATTCCACACACAACAAGCCAAAAATAGAAACAAAAACACAGTTTCTCAGGTCAAAGTAAAAACAAGGAAAAAATCAAGTCCCCAGCGGAGTCGCCATTTTGTCACACGGAATAAGTCGATCTTGCGGACAAGATAGACCTTCCTAGAATCTAAAGAAGACCTAATGACAAGCAAACCAACCATACACTATCTTTCTCTAAATATGCTTTTATAAACAATGGCAAACAAGTGTTTTTAGGGCCTACCTTAGGTCCAACACAAGTTTGTGGATGCCCTCGCTCCTTCAATCCAAATGAGCTCCTTTGTTGCGAATCTGCAAACACAAACAAGGCAAGCAAATTAAATAGCACGTAAAAATCCAATATCATAAAACATATTTAACATGAAAGTCAAGGAGTCCATGAAACAAATAACATGAGATACTTGTTGAGAAAAATGAGTTTGATTGTATTAATTCAAAAGAAGAAGAACTTTAAAACCTGTGCCTTGACGTTGTACAAGCTCCTCCCAGGGTCCAGCAAGAAGTCTCCTCTACTTTGACAAGTTTCACTCTCTTCCCAATGAAGCCAAAAGGTATGTGATCTCTCCTCTCAAGCTTAACTAGGAAGTCTCAATTCCATCAACATTTACCCTAAAAAATGTTCAGCTTCTAACCTCCCTAGAAACCAACCCAATTCCTCAATTCATAGTGCAATGGAGGGAAGTTACTAGGTCCTCCTTCAAAGGGATAAAGCCCTATAATAGATGTCCTTGCAATTCATGAAGTCATTTAACCAAATTTATAATTTAAATAGATGTCCTTGCAATTCATGGTGGTTTTCTGCAAGAGAATATAGTGTTGAAAGCATTGACAAGTAAGGACATCTATGTTGCTTATATAGATGTCCTTGCAATTCATGAAGTCATTTAACCAAATTTATAATTTAAAAAGATACTTACTTGTCATGTGAATATGAAATCTTCACCTTGATGAAGGTTAAAGAATATATATGAGGGCTTCTTCGCGGATGATCTTCTTTCAAGTGAAAAAGCCTTAAATAGAAAAGGTTTCTCCCTTTTGGTGAGGATGATTTGTTTCTTCCTTGGATGGTCTTCTTCTAGGGAAAGGAGATGACCCTTTCATGATTTCATAACCTTGGAGATGAAAATGCCTTCAATATGTTTTGCCTTCTTTTGTAGATCAGGACTGCTGCTAGGGTTTCAACTTTCTGCAAGCTGATGTGATATTCATTTTGAAATCCTTAGAGTTGACTTCTTTTGTAGACATCTTGATGAGGGTCATGGTGCCTTCTTTTGTAGATCAGGACTGCTTCTAGGGTTTCAACTTTCTGCAAGCTGATGTGATATTCATTTTCAAATCCTTAGAGTTGACTTCTTTTGTAGACATCTTGATGAGGGTCATGGTGGCCTTTTGATGAGGATTGTTGTAGATTGTCTTCTAGATTGTATATGCAACAAAATCCCCTTTTGATGTAGACTATTGTTGTAGACTGATCCTTCAGTATTGTCAAAGCCATACAACTTGCTTTGATGACCTTCTTGCAAACTGATCCTTGTATGTCTCTTTTTGTTGCCCTTCCTTTAACTTCAACAACTTAGCTCTGAAACCGTGTTGAAGAATCTAGGGTAGTTATAGTAAATGATATTCTTATCGACTTGATAACTATTTGTGAGGCATTTTTAATTTTCTTATTAGCAAAATCTTCTCTTTGAAATTATTAGAGTGTGTATTTCTTATTTCATCAAATAGCTACCAAAAACAAAGAGACAAGAACACAAGATGTTGACATTCTGCCAGGGCTAAAACCTCTCCCTCTTGGAGAGGTAACCCACACATAATTCTTCTTATAGAGATTCCAATTGACAAACAACAAGGCCATAACCCTTGACTTACTATGCCATTCCAAGACCAAGACACCAATCCTCCCCTTTATTATCATTCAGTTCTTCATAATCACTGCTTATTCACTGAGGAAATCATTGTTACCCCTTCGTTGATATCCTTGTTGCTTCTTTCCTGAGACTGAGATCATGGTTGAGTTCAGTATACCAAGAACGAATTATTGTGTGGTCGTCGAGATTCTTCTTCTCATAGTAAGATCATTGTAATCCTTCTTGTCAAGATAGTGACTCCATTCAGTATGTCGAGATAGTGATATCATTACTATGAGATGATTATGTTGAGGATGTGTGTACTATTGTGTAATCTGAGATCATCTTTATTACCAAGATCATGATTGTCCTCTTCGTGTGCTAAAACCTTATGACTACATTCTCCTTGCACCGAGAGATTTATTATCATATTTAAGATGAGACTGATATCACCGAGAAGGTTACATTTTCCACTGAGATATCTGAAACTCTGTTCTTCCTGAATAGATTTGAAGTTACAGACTAGTTTAAGATTCACTGTGTTGTCCAAAGTTTCAGAGCAATCTGAATTTGTGTGATCAACAAGGTATTTATAGTAGTCACATCTCCATAAAATAACCGACATTACATTGTGAAGTGTTGTGTCTATTTATTGAGCTGACATGAGTGAATCTAATTCTTTTTAGGATGAAATGACTGTCTTTTATCTCACTTTGCTGGCAGTCTTCTTCATAGAGGAAGGTGCTTGTCTTGGAGGGCTACTTGACATTAGGTTGACCCATATACATGCTCAAGAAGCTTTAACATGACTTTGATTCTTTGAATTTTCTAGACCTATGGAATGAGAAAGAAACTCATTCAAATAATTTACACAAATAATATTTATTTTTCTTGACAAGTACAAAGATCAAAATTACATTTACAAATACCGAACCTAGTTACACTTTTCTTCAAAAACTATTTCCATGGTACTAGTGCAATATGATGATGATGGAAATGAACATGTGATCTACTACTTAAGACGAAATTTTATTGATACCGAGACTCGATATGCTCATGTCGAGAAACTAGCTTTAGCAGTTGTTCACGTTGTTCAATGCTTTCAACACTATATTCTCTTACAGAAAACCACCATGCATTCTGATTGCAACCCCATGACTTATATTATGAATAATCAGTTGTTGGGGGGAAAGTATTATAAGAGGATTATTATCCTTCAGGAGTTTGATTTGAAATTTTCTCCCACCAAATTAAATAAATCATTGGTTTTCGTCGAGTTAATTTGTGACCTTCCCTCCGCAACCACATCTATGGATTTTAATGAGTTCATTCCCGACGAAACTCTCTTTCTCATTAGCACTCACGACCGATGGTACGGGTCTATTATTATTTATCTCCAAACCCAAACTTTTCAATCAGAGTTGTCCAATTTTGAACGTCATTGCATTTGACATCAGTCCCAACCCTATCAGATTATTGGTGATACTTTCTACCGTGTTGGTGTCAATTCTATCCTACATAGATGTTTGACACTTGAAGAAGCTGAGAGAGCCCTAAATGACTACCACTTTGGGGCTTGCAGTAGTCACATGTCAGGATATGCTACTGCTTAGAAAATCCTTCTTGTCGGTTATTTCTAGTCTTCGATCTTTAAATATTTCATTTTCGCAATCCAAAAATGTCACATCTACCAAATTTACAACCATAAATTGTGTGCCCCACCCACACCCAGGCACCCAGTTTTTACCAACAACCCCTTTGCTGGGGTATTGATTTCATGACATGTAACCCTCGCTTGGCTAGGAGGCATGGATATATCATTGTAGTCTTTGATTATTTCACTAAATGGGCTGAGGCAATGCCCACACGTTATGCTGACGGTAAAACTACCACTCAATTTCTTTTCAACCATGTCATAACTCAATTTTGTGTCCCTCAAGCCATCATTACTAATCATGGATCTCATATCCAAAATTACATGATGGCAGAGCTCACTTTTCAGTTCGGTTTGCGTCACAACAACTCAACCCCTTATTATCCACAGGCCAATGCCCAGGTTGAGGCAGTCAACAAATTCTTGGTTACCATGCTTCCACGCACCATTGGGATTCATAAATCAAATTGTCATATCATGTTACTTTCAAATCTTTAGGCTTACCAAACTGCATCTAAGACTTTCACTATATTCACACTCTTCCAACTAGTGTATGGTCTAGAGGCAACTCTTGTAATTGAGTGTGAAATTCCTTCATTGAAACTAGTTGTCAAATTACTCCTTGATACCTCACTTGAGGAGGAATGTTTACTTTATCTTGAAAGGCTCAATGAAACTTTCCATCTTGCAACATTATTAATTGAAACCCAGAAGAAATGAGTTAAGGCTCAATACAATAGAACTGTTTCTCCCCGCATTTTTGTTGAGGGTGACGTGGTCTTGCTACATGATCAAGCCAATGATAAATTGGGAGCTAGGAAATTCAAATCAATATGGCATGGGCCTTACGTTGTCAAACACATTTTACAAAAAGGTGCCTATATGTTAGTATATTATGAAGGAAATTCTGTAGTCGAGCCCCGAAACAAGCTTTACCTAAAGAAATATTATGCATGATTTTCTGTGTAAATACTTATGTACATTAGTTTATTTTCATTAGTTTGCAGTGTTGTTTTGGTGTGTTAGTTTTCTTTTGTAAATGTTTTCCTTTTCTTACCTCGTGCTCTACTTGGTTTGCAAATGTCATCCAACCGTTACATTAGTTTTGTTGATGGTGCTTGTTGTAGTACACTTAATGTATCCTCCGCTACATGGGAAATCTATGACCCTAATGGTGAGTTAGTGAATTTACAAGGTATATATTTAGGTCATACGACTAACAACATTGCCGAATATATTACGGTCATCAAACTTTTTTCATAAAATATTGCTCTTGGCATTAGGGAGGTTACCATGAATCTTGATTCACAACTCATATTACTACAACTTAGTGGACAATATTAAGTTAGAAACCCTCAAATTTTGAGAATGTATTTGTGAGTTCATCTATTGGAACGAGACTTTGATTTTATTACTTATCATCACATTCTAAGATGCATGAACAAATTAACAGATGCATTGGCTAACTACGTGTTAGATAGACAATTGTGAAACATGTAAATCATAAAGCATCACATAACAGACATGGTAAACATAAAACACACACACACACACACATATAGAGAGAGAGAGAGAGAGAGTTTGAAAAAGAGTTTTCTACATCAAAATGACAACATTTGTTCTCTGAGACACATGGATTTATAAGCCTACAACATTTTGGAAAGTAAACTAGAGTTGGCTATTCGCCCACACGGTGCTCATGATAGCACAAAATAGTCCTAATGAATCAGCCCAATAACCGACGCAATCTGGCAGAAACCCCTACAGTATGCCTCTGGTAGCGCAATGGCACCTCATCTATTGATTTGTACTCTGGAATGCCCCTATTTAAAGCTTCCAGTTTACGCTCTACCTCGACAATAGGATCTTCTCCTTCCTCACAAGGAGCTTCCTCAATCTGGCATGCCACTTTCCTATCTTCTAGAGAAACCCCTAGAAGTATCTCTGGTCCCACATCCATGAATTATCATAGATTAAATCTTAGTACACATACAAAAAAAACTTCAAAAACTTCAAAAATAGATTTTACCTGAATCTGTCCACTGTGCCCCTGGTGGAAGTGGAAGATCTGGATCTCCTCATAAATCCATGCTTTCATATGCCCAATCTTCAACCATGATTAGCAGCTAACGTAACCATCCAAAAAATTCTAGAGGGAATGACATCTGTTGGCCACCTCCATGATGAGGCATCAGCTCACCCCATATGAGTAAGCGTAGATCTCTAGGAACTGGTGCATCCACTTCTAACCACTGATAGCGAAACAATGGCACACATTCTAGGAAGAATGTCACCAAAATAGATCTGAAACCAAATTTTTTTAGACTCCTTGACTTGCACTTGGTAAGTTGGCGCTTCATTCACACCAAAAAACCCCCATTCCAATTGAAAACCATGGGATTTAGACACTCAATTGCATACTAGAAATGAGATTTTGTCGCCTCATGCATTGCTTAAGCCCCAATTATTTGGGCCATAGTATGCAGGATTGTTCGTAGTGGGAGATTTGTGATGGTCTCTATATCAATTTTTCCTTTTTGGGTCTTTTTGGTCCTTAGACAATGCCTCACAATGAGCATATCCATGCTCTCTCCTCTAGTGCGCATTTCAGAACGCTGAACCTGTTGTCCCTTTCTAGACAACCCGATAATGAAATAAATGTCAACAACATATATATTGAGTTCTTTATCCCTAATCATGAATAGTTGACGATCCACATCCTACCAACTAATGAGATGCTGCAATAACTCAGGTTGTGATCTGATCCAAGGAATCTTGAAGAACTTGAGAAACCCACATTCTCGTAGGGCATCAACACAATCTTGATCCTTAGCAGCTTGATGGTCTTTAGCTTCATGTCCCCTTTCATTCCGTCAACTACCATTTTGGACTGATTATTCTATGGAAAATCAATAAAACAAGATTTCATGAGCTTCCATGGAGAAAAAAATCCAACTATTTAACATGGAGGATTTCATACAAAATTTTTACCTTGGCGCCAATGCGACTGTGTAGGAAATTTATTGCACTATCAACGTGAGGGCCTAATTGACCACAGGGTGAGTAGCACAACTCTGATGGGTAAAACCCACACTGGTCACCCACGATATAATTTTTTTGCAAGCCCTCCTTGCAGCCTAATCTATGGATGAAATTCATGAAAGGAGTACCAAAATGAAGGGAAGGGATAGATCTCTTACTTGCAACAAGTGGCTCAGTGAATGGTGTCTAGGATTGATCGTGCTCCTTACTTGAGGTAAAATGAGGTAAAAATTCTCTTACAATTGCAAATTCATAAAATGGTAAAAATGATTTACTTTTGGCCTATTTATAAGTTTTAAATAATATTTTTACCAAATTAGGGCATATTTCACTCATTTTTTAATATTTTTCGTTGAAATCGGTAATGTGTGTTTCCTTATGCAGTGATAGGTCATATATTCTTAATAACAATGATTTATCTTGAGTGATTCAATGAGTTTTATGTTATCATTTTTTGGACTCGTAAAAAATAAACAAAAAAGTGACTCCCTGGAGTCATCTTTAAGCTCTTTTTTGACTCCCAAAAAGTGAAAAGATTATCGATTACTTGTCGTTTTGAACTCATTAAAGTAAATGAAATGACGTCTACTCAGTATAAGTTTAGCCCTTTTCCAGACTGAGGTAGACTATTGTACAAAAAAAGAATACCTTAGTTGAACATGGCTAAGAGGTTCTCTTGGATACTGTTTTCTACCTTTTTGTGTTCAAGAGATGATCTACGAAAAGGGACCTATAGAGTTTTCTTTTTCACTTATTTTTCAAACTCTCTAGACATGAAAAACATGTCAAGTTTCACCTTCATTAGACTCATTAAACATAAACAACGCAGGACTTGTCACCATGATGAGATTGAGTTTCTCCTTCCTAGCGTTCGTAAAAGTTACTACGATGGATTCATCCGAAGGATGAACTTATATGGCAAGCATATTCTATCCGCTTCAAGCTTGTGGTAAAAAAATATATGGGGTACTCGCGAGAAATGGTGGGGGGAAAGTGAAAGTGATCATCTCTTGTATTTTGTAAAGGAAGCATGTTGCTCCTGAACGTGACACTCATTTGTTGCTCGTTTGTGGTTTGGTACATCCTCACTTAGTCACTTGCCTTCCTTGGTTTGGGAAATCCAATTTGCCTCTCAAATGATTATACCATTTCATCGTCATGACCTCTGATCCTATGTTGAGTCAAATTCTACCAAACCACGAAGTTGTGCTGTCGATGTGTTCAAGAGAAGTCCTATCTATAGTTCTTTATGCTTATACGTTGTATGACTTTATGCCACAATCTTGGATCACACTTATATACTCTACTACATCCTTTTGTTTCGTTTCGATGATGTGGGACTCACTATGTCCCTCCTTCGACAGAACATTTCTTGTCGATTTCAACTCATTATCCAAGAAGATGATCGAGAAAATCCCTTTCAGTACATTAGAGTTTGAATACCACAATGGTAAGTTCTTCACGTTCGATAATAGGTTTACATCATTGACCTTCGATCGGATGATTCCACGGGTGTTCAACTTTAACTTCACTATTCAAATTTGTGGATTGTACCTTGAGAGGCATTGCCATTATTGATGATTTATCTCGTGCATATTAACATTTTACATCATTGACTGATAATCAGGTGGTTTTCTATCATGTTCGACTTCGACACATCTATTCACATGTTAGAATTCATACATTGATTGGGCCAAGATGAAGCACAAGACCCTTGATTCTGTGTGATAAAATCTAGGTTGCATGGAGTTATGATTTATTCATGATTGTACGCATGTTTCCTGTGGACGTATCGCTGCGACGATACCATGGATCCATATTCATGATCCTTTCTATTCAGATGGTTGCAACCATACCAAGGATCCATACACATAATCCATTATATTCAGATGGTTGCATCCATACCGCAGATTCATGTATTATTATACGCTTATTCATGTATAATTAGGCATGATCATTAGAGATGTTAGATATGTATATGTATATGTATATGCTTGATTTACATGTATCCTAATGGTGTTTTTCTAGTCCTTGAACTAACTTGTAAAGCATCTCAGCCATCACTCCGTGTTCTTCCTTCATTCTTTAGGGGGAATATGTTACACAATATTTTGTCACATCTCTTGTTCATTTCCTGTTCCATATCCTGAGGTGCCAAAACATTGACAACTGTGCAACATATCCATCATGATATACAAACCAAAACCTCCCTGAAGAATCAAAGGAAAATTTCCCCGAATCCATTCTGAAGAAGGTTAACTAAAAACCTAAATTTTAGCATCGACATGTTTTGCTACACTGCCTGCCCGTGCTAATGGAAGGTTGCACTATTCTATGCTAGCACTTCCAGCGCAGCTTTTGATATGAAAACCCACATTGAACCTCTTCTAGAAGCTTTTCCCAAATTTGAGGAGAAGCTTCATACACTACAAACTTCGAGAACAATGAGATGGATATTGGTTATTGTTGATATGGTCGAGCTCTCCCATTTGGAACTCTTGATCTTATCATTATGAGATTTCCCCTCGAGATCTAGACCTTCCAACATCTTTTGTGGATCCCTAAACCTCTCTCCCTTCAAATAAATCCACTCCATTCCATCCCCAAATGGTTGGCCATTGATTGTTACATCCTATGCTTAGATTATGCTTACATGCTATCCATTCTAGCTTGGAGAAGGAGTGCTTGAAGAGTATTTTCTTGGACTTGGACATCCACCAAAAGGAGGTCTCCAACATCAAAGTATATGTTATGTGATTCCATTTTTAGCTTATTAATATATACATTTGATGTTCACTTTCTGTAATTGTGTAAATATTTATGCTTTTAGCTTAACACTCCTTGATCTATTAAGTAGTTTATGTTTGATGTATGCCATATATGCTCATGTATTTTGCATAGTCCTTTGATCTTCCTTGTAGGTACTCAAACTTGAAGAACAAGTAAGGAGCGAGGCTTGGAGAAAAATAATCAAAGTCATATTCAAAAGGATTGAGCAATTAGCATCAGAGCGAGGTAGGTTTATCCTTCTCTCTGCATTTTTTAAACATAAATTAGGAAAGTGTATGTTAGTTTGTTCAATTTGTTGCTAGACCCACTCATTGGGCTAGAAGGACCGCCTATGTCCGCAAAGGGGATTTACCTTCACAACAAGGTAGATAGTGGGTATGCTTATATATATGGATTACACTGATGGATGTTCTCACAATTTTTGTGGGTTGTGATGAGTGTTAATTGAACAACCCCCTTGATCTTAGCTGCTAGCAATCAATTCATGGCTCAAGATGAAGTACAAGAGGTACTTATTCTTGGAGTTGCACAATGTTATGAGGGTTGGACAATGGATACAATTGCTCACAAATTACTACTAAAGGGCATGCAACAAGGAGATCCTTGATCCCTAGTCAACATGAAACTATCAACAATGAAGACAATGAGACGATTGAGTTACCATTTATGCTAGTAATTATTTCCCATATTCGAATCACAAATGTTTGAAGGGAAACTTGTCGCACCCTTGGAACTTGAGGTTCTTGAAGAGAACGTGATTTGGGACCCTTGGCACTAGATAGAGGATAAGGAAATATATGATGTTGTTAATTCATAAGCACTTAAGGATTGATAAGTTATTGAATATTAAGATAAGATAAAGTTTAATAAGTGAAAGCTAAAAAAACCAAAATAAATGTGAAAAAATAATAACTAAAATAATTGGCCTCATTAATGTTAGTAAAGTTATACATAAAAAAGGTGTTTAATGTAAGTTAGAGTTAAGTGAAATATAGATACAAAAATTAATTATAAGATACCATGTTCAAAATGAGGAATAATCTAAAGTTAATTTGATGTGGACATAAGTGAACTAAAATCTAAATAGATGTGTGCAATATCTGAATTATTGAAGTAATTCTAAGAAATTAAAATCAAGAGAACCTCACCTAATTGAGAAAATCTTAAAATAATAACTAACTTTGAAGAGAAGAAATTTATGAAGTAACTAAAACTAACTCAGACTCTTGGTAGGTAACAAAAAGGTAACTAAACAAATAGAAAATGTTAAGAAGAGGAAAAAGGGCATAAGGGAACATCTAACAATAAATTTAAGAACATGTGTCTCTTGGGTGAAAGAAAATCTTCACTTTAAATAATATAATAAGGTATTTACATGATAGTGAAATTGAAGATCGAGCATGTGGCTAGGTGAATAATAAAATTTATGGAACTTTGTGATTATTTTTCATGTGAAAATAAGTGTCACATCTAATCCTCGCCCAAAAGACTCTATAAAAGAAACACATTCCTCTGAAGGGAACATTTGGGAACTCCCTAGCGTTGGATGGATGTCGTAATCATATCCTAATTTTTCTAGTGACAACTTGTAATTTTTTAGTGAAATTATGATATTTAGCATTATTGGTAGTGCGGTGGATAGGAATTTTTGATCTAGGGAGATCAATGTCGCAAATTCCTGTCAACTAGTGTTATTTTCTCCTCCTACTTACAACCCCACTACAACTTGGTCAATGATAGTGGGAATTGTTGAATATTGATCATTAAATCCACATTGGGAAAGGAATAAGGCTTTTCATAATATGCATTAAGGATCTTACCTTCTCTTGGGTGAATGGCAACTTTTGTAATTTATTTTATGAATTATCTAGTAAATGTATGACTTGAATATTGGCACTATTGATGATGTGGTAAATCGCAGTTATCAATGTAATATTGTAAACTTCATTGGAATGGTTTCCCTCTACTATATAGTATTGTAGATTAGAATCAAAACATTGATAATTCTTCATTATATCACATGTATTATTATTTTGTAAAATGTTATGGAATTAAATAGTCATGACGTGCATCGAGAATTGAAGTTGTAAGGTTTGCAACCATATTTATAGATGTATTTACCAATGTAAAGAAAAACAATTGGGGTTAGATTTAGGGGCCCTACACTCATTGTCATCCATGTTCCACCATAGATAACTTAGTTAGCCATAGTCATCTATAGTCAACCATGGTCAAACTTGGTGAACCATAGTCACCCTTGAGCAAATCATTCTCTTCCCACTCCTCTTGACCAATCATGATCACCCATGGTCAACCATGGTCAACAGAGGTCTCCATGATTAAATATCATTATTAATTCTTGTCCTCAATGGCCTAGCATGGCCACCTATGGTCAATCCTTAATAATCCTAGGTCAACCATGGTCAATCTTGATCAATCTTGTCAACCATGGTTTGTCATCATCAACCATTGGCAACCATGGTTGAGCCTTGTCAACCATCATCAACTGTGGTCAACCATAGTAAACCATAGTCAACCCAAATCAACCATCTATTGACCATAGTCATTCTTAATTAGCAATAATCAATCATGGTACACTATAGATAACTTGGGAAACTATGGTCAACTAAGGTCATACATGGTTAAACAATTTCTAATAATTATTTATGTGATTAACATGGTTAATAGTGTTCAACAATGGGAAACATAGTTGAAAATGGTCAACCATAGTCAACATGGCATCATGGTCAAGCATAATCAACTACACATAAACACTAACAACCTTGATCAACAACGTACACCCATAGTCAGTGACATGTTAACCATAGTCAACCATGTTTGACCAATCTCGATTATTGTCAAACATGTTGAACAAACTCATGGACTGTCATACATGGTCAAATATTGTCATCCATGTTCTACCATAGACAACCTTAGTTATCCATACTCTACCATGGTCAACCATAGTCAACCATGGTCATATTTGGCAAACCATTGTCAACCTTTAACAACCCATGCTCTTCCCACTCTTTATGGCCAGCCATGGACAACCATGGTCAAACAAGGTCTCCATGATTGAACATGGTTAATTATGGCTATCTAATTTTAACATGGGCAACCATAATCTCTCGTAGACAACTGTGGTAAAAAATCTTCGAATTTGTCAAACCATGTTCACCCATGGTCAACGTGGTCAAACCTTGGGCATCAAACCCAACTAACATCAATGATGGTCAACCATTATCAACCATGATCAAATATGGATAATGATGGTGAACTGTGGTCAACTATTATTAATCATAATTTGTCTTAAATATAGTTTTGTGTGGACAAGCATGGCCATCCATAGTTAACTATATGTTGAATGTAATAAACCATCGTTAATGATATCTTGAATATATTTTGTCGTAGCCAACCATTGTCTACTAATTTCCACCTTCAACCATGGTAATTATTGCCAATCATGGTCAACATAGGTCAACGATGGTATCATTGTCAATCATGTTCAACTAAAGTCAACCATGGTAATCATTATCAATCTTTTTCTTAGGTCAACCATGGTTGTGTTAACCCATTTCAACCTTTAATGTAAGCATTTTTGTAACATTAACATTAATGTTAATGTAACATCAACCATGGTCACCCGTGGTCAACAATGATCAACCATGGTCACCCGTGGTTGACAATGGTCAAACATGGTCAATATTAATGTAATATCACGATAACCATATAACAATGGTCAACCATGATAGTCATTATGTTTAGGCATTATCAAGCATGGTAAATTGAGATCAATTATGGTTTGGGTTAACCAACAATATTCGACCCTCTTCAACCATGGTCAATATTAATGTAATATTAACGCAAAAGTGTAACAATAACAATGGTCAACGTTCATGTAACATTTTTAGATTGATTTAACATTAATACATAGTTACATTAATGGTTGACCATAGTCAACCTCATTCACCATGATCAAACTCATCAACCTTCTAAAATGATCAACTAATAGTCCCACCTTACTAAATGTACTTAATATAAATAATGTATATCAACCACATTTACAAATATGTAGTTGTGTTAGTTGATGTATATATATATTTCCAACCATTCTTTATTTTTAAGAAATTATTAAACTATATTTACAATATGCAACTAGATGGCTTAAAAAATAAGAACCTCAGCAAATTTAGAATAGGCCATTAGTTAAGTACAAATATAATTTTTTTGCACATTTCCCATTCCACCCATTGATTTATAGTGTTAAAATTTTATCAATCAAGATATTAAAATTAAACTAATTGAATATTTTTATTCAAATATGATTAAATATTATTTAAAGTTAGTTTAAGTGGGAATAATTTTGTTTCCAATAAAAAACTAGATTATAACAATAAATTAATTGAATAAAATTATTCAAATATAATTAAATATTTGTAGAATTAAGGCTTCTGTGATCCATAACAAGTATATGATAGGTGTTTCCGGGTAAATCACATTATCATTCAATTGTAGAGGCGTTTCGAACCAACAAGTGTGGTTCATAGTCAAGACAAGTAAATCACATTATCACTCAATTGTAAAGGCGTTTCGAACCAACAAGTGTGGTTCATAGTCAAGACAAGTTGAAGAACCAGATCATGGTTGCATGTTAAATAGAGAAAGAAGATCATCCAAGAACTATATTTGACTAGGAAATGGATAGGCATGTTAAATAGAGAGAGAAGTTCATCCAACAGCTATATTTGACTAGGAAAGGAATATAATAGACCAGGAAACGACTATATTTGACTAGACTGGACCAAAGGATAGGGACAACGGCTATATTTGACTTGATTTGGCCATGGGATAGGGATAGGAAGAATTAGTTTAGATAATTTATAAGCTAGTTATTTTATTATTAATACTATCAATGAATTGTATTTAATTATTAATTATATATAATAAAAAGTTATAATAGAATATAAATATTAATTGACCCTAAGTCAATCTAGCCGTTATCTTGTCAATTCTAGCTGTTGGTTGTTAATCATTAAGTCATGGGATTCTCTGCCGTATCTATTTAATGTGCTTAGTAAGATCTGCTCATTCAACTTGTCCTGACTATGAACCACACTAGCTGGAAACGCGTCGACAAAAGTTTTTCTATGTGATTTTCGCCCAAAATTCCTCAACAAATAGAATATAAACCTTTATTATTTATATACTATTATATAAATAATAAAGGTTTATATTATGTTATAACTTTTTATTATATATAATTAATAATTAAATACAATTCATTGATAGTATTAATAATAAAATAACTAACTTATAAATTATCTAAACTAATTCTCCTTATCCCTATCCCTTGGCCAAATCAAGTCAAATATAGCCGTTGTCCCTATCCTTTGATCCAGTCTAGTCAAATATAGTTGTTGGATGATCTTCTCTATTTAACATGCAGCCATGATCTAATTCTTCAACTTACCATGAAAATGAACCACACTTGTTGGTTCGAAAAGCATTATCATTTAATTAATAATATAATTTAAACCAAAACCCTTATCATATAATCATTAAATACTATTTTAAATTAATTTAATTGAAAATAATTTTATTTCCAATAAAAAAAACTAAATTATAAATTATTAAACTTCAAAAATTTTGAATGCCGAAAAATTCATGATAATGCTCAACCCATTTCACTTAAAAAAAAATTCAAATACTATAAAATGATTGAATGAAATTTTTCCTCGCAAAATCCCGGTGAAAATTCGGCCGTCTGGCAACGCGTTATTTTGTACGGACGGACATACGACATTATCATGCCAGAAGTAATCAAAATTATTATATAGGATGTGGCACGGATGGGCTCGGCGATTTCTTACAATTAGAATTATCTTCGGTGTAGTTTTTACTGAGATTTTTTGGAAATTTTTTTGGTGGATTTTTCAGGTTAAATTTTTCTAAAATCCGGCAACAATTTATTGAAATCGCAAGGTTGATAGATAATTTCTGCACAATCAAAGCGTTCCAGGGTTTTTCAGAGTGATGAATCCAAATATGCAGTTAAAAAACCATTTAAACAATACAAATCAAGAATTAACATCAATTTTTTCGGCCGGATTCCGTCACCTGAATCTCCAAAAAGTCGCACTAAAGACAACTCCATTGTCTTCCTATTTTAATGTTTTTACTGTAGTTTTTTCTAGTTTGATTTTTGGTAGGAATTTATTGAAATAGATATTTGTGCAATGAAAGTGCTTTAAAGTTTTGTAGAGTTAAATTTATAATAAAAAATTAATTTAAATAACACAAATTAAAATTTCACGTCAAAAATTTCTACTCATTTTAATAACAAAAAATCTAAAAAAAATAAAGACAACTCAGAATCTCGATAACCTCTGCGTTTTTCAAATTTCGATATTAATCTCTTCCATTTTCAATAGACCCATCATTAATGGTAGGGTTTAGGGGCAGCGGCTAAGCAGCCTGCCATAGGGCATTAAATGCCCGGGGAAATGCAGGCTGGATAGTCCGATAACACGGAAATTCCTATTTTTTATTTAATGCCCAGTCTCTTCGCTTGGGTGTTATCAGATTATCCAACGTGCATGCCCTATAGCAGGCTGATTAGCCGTTACCAAGTTTAGGTTTAATGAGGTTCTTTTATGGATTTAAATATGATCTTCGGCGACGAAAAGAAATATCGAATAACCCAAGAAGAAGACGGTGAAAGAAATTAACGTTGTGAACTTTATCTTGTTAGCATCAGCAGACGAATAAGCTGAAGAAGAGAGAGGTGGAAGGACGGATTTTATGGCAAACCTGGATCATTTAACGACCTTGCTTCAACTTACTCATTCAGCAGAAGCCCGTAAGAGCTTCGACAAGCAAGCGCTTCTAGAAATACACTATCTCATCCGTCAACAAATGGAGGCCGCAGCAGAATTGTCATTATTTCCTACTGCATCAAATTTCAGCGGCAGCAGCGGTGAAGCTTCTTCTATTCCACTGGAAAGACTAAAACCCATTTCCTTAACCCACTTGAAGGTTCAGAAAATCAACCAAGGCCGGGTGCTCTGCGGGACTCTCTGCGCCGAGGCCTACTGGATGGGCGGTATCATCACTCTCCTTGAGGACGATAATGGCCTTGCCGTCAGGCTGGCAATCTTCAATTTGCCTCGCTCGCAGACCAATATCGAGAAGCTTTACCCCAAAGGAGCGAAGGTCGCCATCAAAGAGCCATATTATATGCACGGCCTCGATGATAGTCCCACCATCTGTGTTTACTCTGCCGATGTCGAGATGCTTGTGACTCAGAACGAGAAGTGGGCCGAGGAGGAGAGGAAGAAGGGCAACAGCTGTTTGAGAGAGGAGCAATGGGACGCAGCTGCCGAGCATTATACGAATTGCATCCACGCAGTTCTGCTCCTGGTCGAGAGCGGCGCCTCTAATGACAATAATAATACGAATACCTTGCTCCTCCACGCGTATTCCAACCTGGCGGAGACAAGGCTTCAGGTGAAGAAATTTGAGCTGGCGCTGGAGGATTCCGACAAGGCCCTTATGATCGACTCAGGCAATCTCATGGCGCTCTATAGAAAAGGCCGTGCTCTGATTGGGCTGGGGCAGTATGTGGCGGCATGCGGATGTTTAGAGAGAGCTTCTAACGCCAGCCACGGGCAGAAGAAAATACAAGACGTGCTTCGTGAGGCCAAGACTGTGTACTCCCAAAGTCGCATTGATGAGCATGATATCTCGGACTTCCAGCCCGGTTTTGTCCCTACAGCTGAATTTGGCGATTTCGTTGGCCCCGTGGAGATTAAGATGACCGAAGACGGCCGCGGACGGGGACTTTACGCCACCCGAGAAATATTCATCGGGCAGCTTTTGCTGGTATGCGATGCCGTCGCAGTTGCCTACGAGGACGAGCGGAGTGCCTCTATCACTGTGTCGAATGTGGAGCACAGGGACAATATTAAAATGGCGTCTCAAGAGGATCTTGTCTCCGCGGTTTTCTGCGCTGCCAAGAAATCGCGGATGATGCTCGAACAACTTTATGCTTTAGATGATTCCCTTGTGTGGGGCAGCTCCGATGTTCCGGCCATCGACTTGTTCCAGAGTGATGGCCAAATGTCTGGGACCCAAGAAGAAGAAAAAGGAATATTGCTTGCAGACGTTAACCGTATACGGGCTATTATAAGTCGAAACTCATTCGTGGGAGCCGAACCGAAACTGTACGAAGCCAAACTCATCCAGCAAGGCCGGAATTATAGCGGTCTCTGGCTGCTGCCATCCTTCATTAACCATTCCTGCTTGCCGAACTCGAGCAGGGTGAAAGTGGGAAGCGCCATGTCTATTCATGCTTCGAAGCCCATCAACAGCGGAGAAGAGATCACCATCTCGTATTTTGATACCCTTGCCCCGTTGCCACAGCACCAAGCCATGTGCGAGAGATGGGGTTTCGAGTGCAAGTGCAGGAGATGCATTCTGGAGCTCTCTCTGAAAGCAGATCTGGAGCCTATAACGACACGATTCCGAGAACTGCATGACAAAGCTTTGGAAGAAATCAGTGCGGCAAGCTCTCAAAATCCCTTTGATGCATATCTTCCAGCATGTGAAGAATTTGCGAAACTTTTTGAAGAGACACAAGATTTTATAAGGAATTCCGCGTTATTGAAAACGCCTGAGGAGAAGAATTGGATTCGTGCGTCATTTGTGTCTGCATATCTTGTAGGAACACAGTGGAACAACTTCTTCACCGTTCCTTCCGGGAAAGAAGTTATGGATGCCATTCAAGATACGGTGCCGGGGGACATTCGAAGCTTGGTTATAGTAGAGAAGTAGTTAGAGGAAGCCAAAGATTTGATGGGAAAGGAAAATCAAGCATTTATTACGCAATGTGCATTGGCGAGGGAGGCATGCTTCAGAGTCTTTGGCAGACACAGTGAAGATGTTCTCAAGGCGCTTGTCTTACAGCATTCAAACTGTCATCGCGAAGATAGGATCATCATAACTGATCTTGAAGACGCACGGCAGGGTGAAATTTTTGAGGTTGACGTTCTTTTAAAGCTTTGAAGTAACTAGTGAAACTACCATCCTTTATTGCGCAGTAATTTAGTGCTCTGGCTAGTTACAATATCAAAGCTGCCTGAATGACTAAGAGATCAACAGACGTGACTGGAATTGTTTAGAGTTCTCTCGATAAGATCTTCAAATGGAAGAAGAGTTAATCGTCATTGCACTCTTTCCCTGGTAAGGGTTTATCAGATTTTTGAATAAATTTAAAATAATATTTCGACTGATATTTCGGCATTCTTCCTATTTCATATGGATATTGAAGACCTATGGAAAATTAGACATTCGTTAACGGACATCGAAAGTCCAAATTCACTCGTAGAATTATGACCCATCAAGGCAGGATTTTTCATTGAAAAGTACCAATGAAATAATAATTAATGGCGACTGTATTTACTCTTTTTTTGTAAGCTAGTGCGGGACCCTCTCATTTTCCATATTACAACATTTTTACACCTTTTTCGGGATTCGAACTTGGGTGGGGGGTGTGAAAGCTATGTGAATATATTTATGTTTCGTTAGCCTTCTTAACTTTTACAAGTGGTAGAGTGGAGTTTAATAGGGAGTAATAAAATCGAATAACTTTGGAAAGAATTTATGTTAATTTGATTTACTATTGCTTTTCTTTGTGCTACATGAATTTATTTGATTGATTTTACTTATTTGTGAAGGGTCGTTTTTAATGTGATTTTTTAGAGTTTTGGTGAATTTTCTAGCACTAATAATTTTGAGGTGAAATCTTGATTTTTTGTTATTTAAACTTGTTTTTCACTGTATTTAAACTTAAATTCTGAAGAGTTTACCGATCAAGTTTGTGATTTCAATGAATCCTTGCAATCTCAAAAATAGATGGGAAAATTTTTCAAAAAGCCACATTAAAGACAAATCGATTTTTAAATGCCAATAGGTTTATTTTTTTGTTATATTTATTTTTAAATTAGTATAGGTTTATTTTAATTTTGAATCTATTAAATATTTAAAGAGATTGATTTTTTTAAATTAAATATTTTTTAAATATAAAATATTGGTACCCCCAAGAAAAGACCTTTCAGATTTGAGAATATCTGGCTCACTCACCCAGACTTCATCAACAACATTACAAAATGGTGGATAGAATATCTGCCTATTCAGGGTACAAGAATGTTCCAGCTACACAAAATACTAAAGCACATCAAGCTCAGACTTAAAGTTTGGAACAAGAATGAATTTGGCAATATTTTTGCAGCGAAAAAAGTTGTTGAAGATAAAATGTGGGAACTCAATCAAACCCTTATCACGGATGGCTTTGATAAAGTTCGAAATGATCAAGTCACCAAACACCATCAAGACTAGGAGAATTATTCGAATAAGAGGAAATATTTTGGAGACAAAAATCTAGAGTTCAATGGCTGAAAGAAGGGGAGCGTAACACTAGATTTTTCCATAGATCAACCATAGCGAACAGATCTCATAATAGGATCTCTTCGATCAAGGACGAGGGAGGTCATCTTCTTAATTCCCATGAAGATATAGAAGATGTGTTAGTTCAACACTTTCATGGGATAGCACAGGAAACCATTTCAGATAGAGAGCATTTTATCAGGGATTTAACAGAGCATATTCCTAGACTGGTTACTAGAGAAGATAATTTCAATCTCAATAGGCCAATGACAGAAGAGGAGGTTAGTGAGGTCATCAAAGAAATGCAGAATGGTAAAGCGCCAGGCCCTAATGGTTTCAATGTGGATTTCTTTAAAGCTTGCTGGAATATTGTTAAACAGGATATTCTAAACATAGTGGAAGATTCCAGGTTGAATAGAACTATTTTGAAGGTGCTCAATACTTCCTTCATCTCCCTGATCCCCAAACAGGACAATGCTCAAACTCTAGACAGGTTTAGACCCATAGCCTTGTGTAATGTGATATATAAGATAATATCCAAGGTTGTTGCTAAGAGACTCAAACCACTTCTTCCTACTCTAGTTTCTGTGGAGCAATCTCGTTATGTGGAGGGCAGACAAATTCTCAATAACATCATCCAAGCACATGAGGTGGCACACTCATTGACAATTAATCGAAAGGTGGGTATGATTATGCAATTGGACCTAGCCAAAGCTTATGATAAGTTGAATTAGACCTATATAAGGAGGGCCCTTATTGCTTTTGGGTTTGATCATAACTGGGTAAGATGGGTCATGGCCCTGGTAACTTCTTCCAGCTTTTCAATTCTGGTTAATGGTTCTCCTTCCAAGATTTTCACTCCTTCCAGAGGCCTCAGGCAGGGGGATCTGCTCTCTCCCTTTCTCTTCATCCTCATGATGGAAGGACTTAGTTGGTCTATCAAGCATGTGAAAGAAGTTGGTAATATCAAAGGCCTCCAACTTTCAGAGACTGGTCAGGCTTTGACCCATCAACAATTTGTTGATGATACTATGCTACAGGGAATCCCCATGGTCAAAGAAGCTCTAGCGTACAAACATATCCTGTCTGACTTTGCCATGGCTACAGGTTTGGAAGTTAATCTCTCCAAATCTAAGATTTTTTTCTTTAATACCAATATTGCTATTCAGAAAAATATCTCCATAATTCTAGGATTTCAAAGGCATGTCCTTCCCTCCAAATATTTGGGAGTTCCTCTTATTGATAAACCTTTGCACAAGAGCATTTGGGAGCCGGTGATTAATAATATGTAGGATAAAATCTAGAAATGGACCTTTAGATCTTTAAACTTGGTTGGTCGATTAGTTCTAACAAAAGCTATTCTCCGATCAATCCCCGCCTTTATGCTATCAGCCCTTCTAGCTCCAAAAGGAGTTTTGCAACTTTTTGGAACCATTCAAAGAGACTTTCTTTGGGGTAAGGGGGAGGAAAGAAAGAAATGGGCCTTGGTAGCCTGGGAGAAGATTTGCAAACCTAAAAAATATGGGGGTATTGGATTGGATGATCCGGAAGCACTAAGTAGAGTTTTTGGGGCGTAATTATGGTGGCGTTGGGTAAAAGACCCAAAGGCGCTATGGGCTAGGATTTGGAAACAAAAATATGCTATCACTTGGAAAGAAAATGATCACATAAGGATGTGTGGCATCATAAAGGGCTCACACATCTGGAATAAGGCCCAGGTGAATAGAGGATTAGTACAGAAAAACAACTTCTGGGAGATCCGAGATGGGGATATTGCATTGTTTTGGAGGACAAATGGCAACAAGAACCTACACTGTTAAGAGAGGACCTTCTGGACCTCAAGAAAGAAATAGATACCAAAGGGTTATTTAAGGTAAAAGATTTTTGGGATCAAACCAACAGTGAAGGAAAATGGAGAACCTGGAAGAATATGGATCACAGGGAAGACAACCCACTGAAAGCCAAAGCAGAGGCACTTCTAACAATGTTGGAACAAAGTAAAATATTAGTGACAGGGGGGCATGACCAACTTAGATGGGGCAACAATAATGCAAGTACCTTCAGTCTTAAGGAGGCAAAACACATACTCCTTGAGCTAGATTCCAATGTACCAGACAAGGTTTGGCAGAACATTTGGAGACATCAAGGATGGATGAAGATTAAACTCTTCATGTGGTTGGTTCATCATAAGAAAATTCTGACTTGGGATAACATTCGAAAGAGGGATGTTTTGGGCCCAAGAGGAAACAATGGAGCACCTTCTCAATAATTTCATTTTCACCTCTTGGTTATGGGATACCTTGCCATTATTTTCCAACAGACAGACAGAGACAAAGGAAGCATTATCAATACCCTAAATAGTTGGAGACACAACTTCTCTGATTATGAACTTCTAGGCTCAGCCTGGGCTTTAATGCCAAGCTTCATAATATGGACTGTCTGGAAAGAAAGGAACAACAGAATCTTTAAGAATGAAAAAAGTTCCTCCCAACGCCTTTTTGAGCAAATCTTAAGACAACTTAAGGAGACGATAAGTACCATTGTGCGAACTTCCCCTAAGAATCCACCTTTAGAAGCTGAAACGCAGATACTTCTTAAGTTGGGTATGCAGGGGCTTATTCCACAGGGCCTGGATAGGAAGGTTTTGAAACTAGATACTAAGCAGGATTATTGGCATCCTCCCCCTCAGGGTTTTTTGAAATACAACATTGATGGGGCTTCCAAAGATAACCCGGGTATTGCTGGCTTTGGAGGGGTGTTGAGAGATGAAAATGACAGTCTCCTTTTCATTTTCCATTGCCATTTGGGAAGATCCACTAACAATATGGTGGAATTAATGGCTCTGGAGCAATGTTTAGAATTTTTGAAGCAAGATAATCTACAGAATGTTATTGTCGGAGCTGATTCGGAGTTAATCATAAACTCGGTCAAGAGAATCAGCTGTGGCACGGAGCCAGAAGAAGTCTCAAAGCAATGGAGGCTACTCCAGGTCTTTCAAAGGATTCAACTTCATATCTGAGGCTTACATAGAGTGAGTTTTAACCATGTGCGAAGGACAACAAATAATTTGGCGGACATCTTGGCCAATCAAGGAGTGCTCTGTACCAAAAGCAGGGTCACGCTGAGTTGGCCTGAGGTGCCTCTGAATAGATTAAAGGTGCAATTTCATGACCAGGTGGATGAGGACATAATGGTGTTTTGAAACAAAGACACAGAGGCAGGGTCTAGTTGATTAGGATTCCTTATGCAGTGTTTTTTCTGTAGTAAGAATATTCTGGGGATGCAGGTCACTATTGGCCTCCCCAACCCTCGACAGTATGAACACAGAAGTTTCAGATGGAATTTGCTGAGCAGACACTGTCCTGTGGATGGTCGACCGAACAGATGGATTTTCATATTACACTGGTTCATGCAGCCACAGAGATGGGATGATGCATGGGGCTGGAAGTCCGATTTTCTCAGTATCCATAATACCCCCGTTTTCCTTTCTGTGGTAGAAATACCGCTCGCAGGGTGGTTTATCGTCCATCGCATGCCCTTCAAGTAGGAGGCGATTTTGCGGAGTTGGGAGCGATTCCACTCACCAAGAAACACATGGCATAGGAAGGGGAAGGAATACCACCCTCATCGCGCGGTAATTATCGGTGCGTTAGGCTTGTGTGATATGCTCCTCGGCCGTCGGATCATGCAAGACGGATCTACGGTCAGGAACAAGTGAGCAAGTTAGTGGGTCCAAGATGTTTATTGCGTGGCTGATCGCTGGGCTACTAGGTATTGCGATATTACCCTCTGCCATTGGATCTGGTGAGGAGGATCGACGGTTAAGGAAAATGGGGTTGATCCGGGGAAGAATATCTTCTGAGCTTGTTTTGAGTCATGGGGGAATCAATGGCTTTCGCGCGCTCTACATGCTCAAGGGTTATCCCCCCATTCAGACCCGAAATCCTTTTAGTTTTTCCCCTAACTCGTCATTGGGTCCAATTCTAAATTTTAATTGTGTGAATGTTTCTGGCCCGATTTGAGCCTTGTCCTTCCTATCTCTAAGGGGAGATTGAACAGTCTCGGCATGGATGTTTTTCTTTGGCCCACAGTTCCTTTGGGACTGTTGTATTTTATGTAAGTTGTTTTTAGATTTAATGAAATAGAAGGTACGACTCTTGCTTCAGCGAAATAAAAATAAAAAATCTAAGAATCTATCAACTATTCTATCGTAGTAAGCACCATAATGACTTACTTATCTAATTTTAATCATAGGTTTTTCCCCAAGGTCTAGATGGGTATGTTGCTTATATAGATGTCCTTGTAATTCATGAAGTCATTTAACCAAATTTATAAATTGAAAAGATACTTACTTGTCATGTGAAGATGAAATATTCACCTTGATGAAGCTTGAAGAAGATGTATGAGGGCTTCTTCGTGGGTGATCTTCTTTCAAGTGAAAAACCCTTGAATAGAAAAGGTTTCTCCCTTTTGATGAGGATGATTTGTTTCTTCCTTGGATGGTCTTCTTCTAGTGTAAGGAGATGACCCTTGCATGATTTCATAACCTTGGAGATGACAATGCCTTCAATATGTTTTGCCTTCTTTTGTAGATCAGGACTTCCGCTAGGGTTTCAACTTTCTTCAAGCTGATGTGATATTCATTTTGAAATCCTTAGAGTTGTCTTCTTTAGTAGACATCTTGATGAGGGTCTTGGTGGCCTTTTGATGAGGATTGTTGTAGATTGTCTTCTAGATCTTACATGCAACAAAAACCCCTACTGAGGTAGGCTATTGTTGTAGACTGATCCTTCAGTATTGTTAAAGCCCTACAACTGCTTTGATGACCTTCTTGAAAACTGATCCTTGTATGTCTCCTTTTGTTGCCCTTCCTTTAACTTCAACAACTTAGCTCTGAAACCATGTTGAAGAATCTAGGGTAGTTATAGTTAATGATATTCTTATCAACTTGATAACTATTTGTGAGGAATTTTTAATTTTGTTATTAGCAAAATCTTCTCTTTGACATTATTAGAGTGTGTATTTCTTATTTCATCAAATAGCTACCAAAAGCAAAGAGAGAAGAACACAAGATGTTGGCATTCTGCCAGGGCCAAAATCTCTCCCTCTTGGAGAGGTAACCCAATCACAATTCTTCTTATATAGATTCCAATTGATGAACTCCAAGGCCATAACCCTTGACTTACTATGCCATTCCAAGACTAAGACACCAATCCTCTCCTTTTTTATTGTTGAGTTCTTCATCATCACCGCTTCTTCATTGAGGAAATCATTGTTTCACACCATCGTTGCCGCTTCGTTGATATCATTGTTTCTTCTTTCCTGAGATTGAGATCATGGTTGAGTTCAGTATACCGAGAAAGCATTATTGTGTGGTTGTCAAGCTTCTTCTTGTCATAGTAAGATCATTGTAATCCTTCTTGTTAGGATAGTGACTCCATTCAATATGTCGAGACAGTGATATCATTACTATGAGATGCTTATGTTGAGGATGTGTGTACTATTGTGTAATATGAGATCATCTTTATTACCAAGATCATGATTGTCCTCTTCGTGTGATAAAACCTTGTGACTACATTCTCCTTGCACCGAGAGATTTATTATCATATTTAAGATGAGACTGATATCACCGATAAGGTTTCATTGTCCACTGAGATATCCAAGACTCTGTTCTTCCTGAACTTATTCGAAGTTACAGACTAGTTTGAGATTCACTCTGTTGTCCAAAGTTTCAGAGTGATTTGAATTTGTGTGATCAGCAAGGTATTTATAGTAGTCACATCTCCATAAAAAAACCGACATTACAGTGTGAAGTGTTGTGTCTATTTACTGAGCTGACATGAGTGAATCTAATTCTTTTTAGGGTGAAATGACTCTCTTTTATCTCACTTTGCTAGCATTCTTCTTCATAGAGGATGGTGCTTGTCTTGGAGGGCTACTTGACACTAGGTTGACCCATATACATGCTCAAGAAGCTTTAACATGACTTTGATTCTTTGAATTTTCTAGACCTATTGAATGAGCAAGAAACTCATTCAAATAATTTACACAAATAATATTTCTTTTTATTGACAAGTACAAAGATCAAAATTACATAATTTACAAATACCGAACCTAGTTACACTTTTCTTCAACAACTATTTCCATGGTACTAGTGCAAGATGATGATGATGGAAATGAACATGTGATCTACTACTTAAGACAAAATTTTATTGATACCAAGACTCGATATGCTCATGTCGAGAAACTAGCTTTAGTAGTTGTTCACGTTGTTCAATGCTTTCAACACTATATTCTCTTGCAAAAAACCACCATGAATTCTGATTGCAACCCAATGAATTATATTCTGAATCATTAGTTGTTGGGGGGAAAGTATTATAAGAGGATTATTATCCTTCAGGAGTTTGATTTGAAATTTGCTACCGCCAAATTAAAGAGATCACTGGTTTTCGTTGAGTTAATTTGTGACCTTCCCTCCGCAACCACATCTATGGATTTTAATGAGTTCATTCCCGATGAAACTCTCTTTCTCATCAGCGCTCATGACCAATGTTACGAGGCTGTTATTATTTATCTCCAAACCCAAACTTTTCGATCAGAGTTGTCCAATTTTGAACGTCATCACATTCGACATCAGTCCCAACCCTAGCAGATTATTGGTGATACTTTGTACTGTGTTGGTGTCGATTCTATCCTACATAGATTTTTGACACTTGAAGAAGCTGAGAGAGCCCTAAATGACTACCACTTTGGGGCTTGCGGTGGTAACATGTTAAGATATGCTACTGCTTAGAAAATCCTTCTTGTCGGTTATTTCTAGTCTTCAATCTTTAAATATTTCATTTTAGCAATCCAAAAATGTCACATCTACCAAATTTACAACCATAAACAGCGTGCCCCACTCACACCCAGGCACCTAGTTTTTACCAAAAAACCCTTTGCTGGGGTATTGATTTCATGACATATAACCCTCGCTTGGATGGGAGGCATGGATATATCATCATAGTCTTTGATTATTTCACTAAATGGGCTGAGGCGATGCCCACACATTATGCTGATGGTAAAACTACCTCTCAATTTCTTTTCATCCATGTCATAACTCAATTTTGTGTCCCTCAAGCCATCGTTACTAATCATGGATCTCATTTCCAAAATTACATGATGGTAGAGCTCACTTTTAAGTTGGGTTTGCGTCATGACAACTCAACTCCTTATTATCCATAGGACAATGCCAAGGTTGAGGCGGTCAACAAATTCTTGGTTACCATGCTTCAACACACCATTTGGATGCATAAATTAAATTGCCATATCATGTTACTTTCAAATCTTTATGTTTACCGAACCACATCTAAGACTTTCACTAGATTCACACTCTTCTAGCTAGTGTATGGTCTAAAGACAACTCTTCTAATTGAGTGTGAAATTCCTTCATTGAAACTAGTTGTAAAACTACTCCTTGATACCTCACCTGAGGAGGAATGTTTACTTTACCTCGAAAGGCTCAATGAAACTTTCCATCTTGCAACATTATTTATTCAAGCCTAGAAGAAATGAGTTAAGGCTCAATACGATAGAACTGTTTCTCCCTGCATTTTTGTTGAGGGTGACGTGGTCTTGCTACATGATCAAGCCAATGATAAATTGGGAGCTAGGAAATTCAAATCAATATGGCATGGGCCTTACATTGTCAAACACATTTTACAAAAAGGTGCCTATATGTTAGTATATTCGTTGAGCCCCGAAACAATCTTTACCTAAAGAATTATTATGCATGATTTTCTGTGTAAATACTTATGTACATTAGTTTGTTTTCATTAGTTTGCAACTTGTTGTTTTGGTGTGTTAGTTTTCTTTTGTAAATGTTTTCCTTTGCTTACCTCATGCTCTACTTGGTTTGCAAATGTCATCCCACCATTACGTCAGTTTTGCTGATGGTGCTTATCATAGTACACTTAATCTATCCTCTGCTACATGGGAAATCTGTGACCCTAATGGTGAGTTAGTGAATTTACAAGGTATATGTTTAGGTCATATGACTAACAACATTGCCGAATATAGTGCGGTCATAAAAAAAAATTCATAAAATATCGCTCTTGGCATTAGGGAGTTAACCATGAATCTTGATTCAAAACTCATATTACTACAACTTAATGGACAATATTAAGCTAGAAACCCTCAAATTTTGAGAATGTATTTGTGAGTTCATCTATTGGAACGAGACTTTGATTTTATTACTTATCATCACATTCTGAGATGCATGAATAGACTAACATATGCATTGGCTAACTACATGTTAGATAGACATTTGTGAAACATGTAAATCATAAAGCATCACATAACAGACATGGTAAACATAAAACACACACACACACACACACATATATATAGAGAGAGAGTTTGCAAAAGAGTTTGCTACATCAAAATGACAACATTTGTGCTTTGAGACACATGGATTATAAGCCTACAACATTCCAGAAAGAAAACTAGAGTTGGTTATTCACCCACACGGTGCTCATGATAGCACGAAATAAGCCCTAATGAACCGGCCCAATAATCGACACAGTCCGGCGGAAACCCCTATAGTATGCCTCCAGTAGTGCAATGGCACCTCATCTATCAAGTTGTACTCTAGAATGCCCCTGGTTAAAGCTTCCAGGTTACGCTCTACCTCGACAATAGGATCTTCTCCCTCCTCATAAGGAGCTTCCTCAATCTGGTATGCCACTTGCCTAGTTGCTAGAGAAACCCCTGGAAGTATCTCTGGTCCCACACCTATGAATTATCATAGATTAAATCTTAGTACACATACAAAAAAAAAACTTCAAAAATAGATTTTACCTGAATCTGTCCACTGTGCCCCTAATGGAAGTGGAAGATCTGGATCTCCTCATAAATCCATGCTTGCATATGCCCAATCATCAACCATGATTAGCTGTTGACGTAACCATCCAAAAAATGCTAGAGGGAATGACATATTTTGGCCACCTCCATGATGAGGCATCAGCTCACCCCATCTGAGTAATCATTGATCTCTAGGCGCTGATGCATTCACTTCTAACCACTGATAGCAAAACAATGACACACATTTTAGGAAGAACGTCACCAAAATAGATCTCAAACCAAATTTTTTTAGACTCCCTGACTTGCACTTGGTAAGTTGGCGATTCATGCACACCAACAAACCCCCACTCCAATTGAAAACCGTGGGATTTAGACACTCGATTGCATACTGGAAATGAGATTTTGTCGCCTCATTCATTGCTTGAGCCCCAGTTATTCAGGCCATAGTATGCATGATTGTTCGCAGTGGGAGATTTGTGATGGTCTTTATATCGATTTTGGGTCCTTTTGGTCCCTAGACAATGCATCGCAATGAGCATATCCATGCTCTCTCCTCTAGGGTGCATTCCAAAAAACTGAACCTGTTGTCCCTTTCTAGACAACCTGATAATGAAATAAATGTTGACAAAATATATATTGCGTTCTTGATCCCTGATCATGGATAGTTGGTGATCCACATCCTAGGTTGTGATCCGATCCAAGGAATCCTGAAGAACTTGAGCAACCCACATTCTCATAGGGCATCAACACAATCTTGATCCTGAGCAGCTTGATGGTCATTAGCTTCATGTCCCCTTTCATTCCATTCAACTACCATTTTGGACTGATTATTCTATGGAAAATCAATAAAACAAGATTTCATGAGCTTCCATGGAGAAAAAATCCAAGATAAACTATTTAACATGGAGGATTTCATATAAAATTTTTACCTTGGCGCCAATGCGACTGTGTATGAATTTTATCGCACTATCAACGTGAGGGCCTAATTGACCACACGGTGAGTAGCGAAACTTTGATGGGTAAAACCCACACTGGTCACCCACGATATAATTTTTTTGCAAGCCCTCGTTGCAGCCTAATCTATGGATGAAAATGCATGAAATGAGTACCAAAATGAAGGGAAGGGATAGATCTCTTACTTGCAACAAGTGGATCAGCGAATGGTAACCGGGATTGATCGTGCTCCTTACTTGAGGTAAAATGAGGTAAAAATTCTCTCACAATTGCAAATTCATAAAATGGTAAAAATGATTTACATTTTGCCCTATTTATAAGTTTTAAATAATATTTTTACCAAATTAGGGCATATTTCACTCATTTTTTAATATTTTTCGTTGAAATCGGTAATGTGTGTTTCCTTATGCAGCGATAGGCCATACATTCTTAGTAACGATGATTTATCTTGATTGATTCAATGAGTTTTATGTTACCATTTTTTTTACTCGTAAAAAAAGAAAGCGACCCCCTGAAGTCATCTTTAAGCTCTTTTTTGACTCTCAAAAAATGAAAATATTATCGATTACTTGTCATTTTGAACTCATTAAAGTAAATGAAATGACATCTACCCAGTATAAGTTTAACCCTTTTCTAGACTAAGATAGACTATTGTACGAAAAAAGAATACCTTAGTTGAACATGGCTAAGAGGTTCTCTTGGATATTGTTTTCTACCATTTTGTGTTCAAAAGACGATTTATGCAAAGGGACCTATAGAGTTTACGTTTTCAATTATTTTTCAAACTCTCTAAACATGAAAAATATGTCGAGTTTCACCTTCATCAGACTCGTAAAACATAAACAATGCAGGACTTGTCACCATGATGAGATTGAGTTTCTCCTTCCTAGGGCTCGTAAAACTTACTAGGATGGATTCATCTAAAGGATGAACTTATATGGCAAGCATATGCTATCCCCTTCAAGCTTGTGATAAAAAAAATATATGGGGCACTCGCGAGAAATGGCGGGGGGAAGTGAAAGTGATCATCTCCTGTATTCTGTAAAGAAAGCATGTTGCTCCTGAACATGACACTCATTTGTTGCTCGTTTCTGGTTTGATACATCATCACTTAGTCACTTACCTTCCCTAGTTTGGGAAATCCAATTTGCCTCTCAAATGATTATACCATTTCGTCGTCATGACCTCTGATCCTATATTGAGTCAAATTCTACTGAACCCCGAAGTTGTGTCGTCGATGTGTTCAAGAGAAGTCCTATCTACAGTTCTTTATGCTTATACGTCGTCTGACTTTATGCCACAGTCTTGGACCACACTTATATACTCTACTACATCCTTTTGTTTCGTTTCGATGATGTGGGACTCACTATGTCCCTCCTTCGACGGAACATTTCTTGTTGACTTCAACTCATTATCCAAGAAGATGATCTAGAAACTCCCTTCCAGTAAATTAGAGTTTGCATGCCATAATGGTAAGTTCTTCACATTCGACGATAGGTTTACATCATTGACCTTCAATCGGATGATTCCACAGGTGTTTGACTTTAACTTCATTATTCACATTTGTGGATTGTGTTGATTGTACCTTGAGAGGCATTGTCATTATTGGTGATTTCTCTCATGCATATTAACGGTTTACATCATTGACTGGTAATCAAGTGGTTTTCTATCATGTTCGACTTCGACACATCTATTCACATGTTAGAATTTATACATTGATTGGGCCAAGATGGAGCACAAGACCCTTGATTCTGTGTGATTAAATCCAGGTTGCATGGAGTTATGAGTTATTCATGATTGTACGCATGTTTCCTGTGGACGTATCGGTGCGACGATACCGTGGATCCATATTCATGATCCTTTCTATTCGGATGGTTGCAACCATACCAAGGATCCATACACATGATCCATTATATTCGGATGGTTGCATCCATACCAAAGATTCATGTATTATTATACGCTTATTCATGTATAATTAGGCATGATCATCAGAGATGTCAGATATGTATATGTATATGCTTGATTTATATGTTTCCTAATGGTGTTTTTCTAGTCCTTGCACTAACTTGTAAAGCATCTAAACCATCACTCCATGTTCTTCTTTCATTCTTTAGGGGGAATATGTTACACAATATTTTGTCACACCTCTTGTTCATTTCCTGTTCCATATCCTGAAGTGCCAAAACATTGAAAACTGTGCAACATATCCATCATGATATACAAACCAAAACCTCCTTGAAGAATCAAAGGAAAAATGCCCTGAATCCATTCTGAATAAGGTTAACTAAAAACCTAAATTTTAGCATCAACATGTTTTGCTACACTGCTTGCCCATGCTAATGGAAGGTTTCATTGTTCTATGCTAGCACTTCCAGTGCAGCTTTTGATATGAAAGTCCACATTGAACCTCTTCTAGAAGGCTTTCCCAAATTGGAGGAGAAGCTTCATACACTACAACCTTCGAGAACAATGAGATGGATATTGGTTATTGTTGATATGGTCGAGCTCTCCCATTTGGACCTCTTGATATTATCATCATGGGATTTCCCCTCGAGATCTAGACCTTCCACCATCTTTTGTGGATCCCTAAATCCCTCTCCCTTCAGATAAATCCACTCCCTTCCACCCCCAAATGGTTGGCCATTGATGATTACATCATATTCTTAGATTATTCTTACATGCTATCCATTCTAGCTTGGAGAAGGAGTGCTTCAAGAGTATTTTCTTGGACTTGGACATCCACCAAAAGGAGGTCTCCAACATCAAAGCATATGTTGTATGATTCCATTTTTAGCTTATTAATATATACATTTGATGTTCACTTTTTGTAATTGTGTAAATATTTACGCTTTTAGCTTAACACTCCTTGATCTATTAAGTAGTTTATGTTTGATGTATGCCATATATGCTCTTGTATTTTGCATAGTCCTTTGATCTTCCTTGTAGGTACTCAGACTTGAAGAACAAGTAAGGAGCGAGGCCTGGAGCAAAAGAATCGAAGTCATCTTCAAAAGGATTGAGCAATTAGCATCAAAGCGAGGTAGGTTTATCCTTCTCTCTGCATTTTTTAAACATAAACTAGGAAAGTGTATGTTAGTTTGTTCAGTTTGTTGCTAGACCCACTCATTGGGCTAGAAGGACTGCCTATGTCCGCAGAGGGGATTTACCTTCACAACAAGGTAGATAGTGGGTATGCTTATGTATATGGATTACACTGATGGATGTTGTCACAATTGATGAGTGTTAACTGAACAACCCCCTTGATATTAGCTGCTAGCAATCAATTCATGGCTCAAGATGAAGTACAAGAGGTACTTATTCTTACAGTTGCACAATGTTATGAGGGTTGGATAATGGATACAACTGCTCACAAATTACTACTAAAGGGCATGCAACAAGGAGATCCTTGATCCTCAGTCAACATGAAACTATCAACAATGAAAACAATGAGACGATTGAGTTACCATTTATGCTAGTATTTATTTCCCATATTCAAATCACAAATGTTTGAAGGGAAACTTGTCGCGCCCTTGGAACTTGATGTTCTTGAAGAGAACATGATTTGGGACCCTTGGCACTAGATAGAGGATAAGGAAACATATGATTTTGTTAATTCATAAGCTCTTAAGGACTGATAAGTTATTGAATATTAAGATAAGATAAATTTTAATAAGTGAAAAGTAAAAAAACCAAAATAAATGTGAAAAAATAATAACTAAAATAATTGGCCTCATTAATGTTAGTAAACTTATACATAAAAAAGGTGTTTAATGTAAGTTAGAGTTAAATGAAAAATAGATACAAAAATTAATTATAAGATACCATGTTCAAAATGAGAAATAATCTAAAGTTAATTTGATGTGGACATAAGTGAACTAAAATCTAAATAGATGTGTGCAATATCTGAATTATTGAAGTAATTCTAAGAAATTAAAATCAAGGGAACCTCACCTAATTGAGAAAATCTTAAAATAATAACTAACTTTGAAGAGAAGAAATTTAAAGAAGTAACTAAAACTAACTCAAACTCTTGGTAGGTAACAAAAAGGTAACTAAACAAATAGAAAATGTTAAGAAGAGGAACAAGGGCATAAGGGAACATCTAACAATAAATTTAAGAACATGTGTCTCTTGGGTGAAAGAAAATCTTCAGTTTAAATAATATAATAAGGTATTTACATGACAATGAAATTGAAGATTGGGCATGTGGCTAGGTGAATAATAAAATTTATGGAACTTTGTAAATATTTTTCATGTGAAAATAAGTGTCACATCTAATCCTCACCCAAAATACTCTATAGAAGAAACACATTCCTCTGAAGGGAACATTTGGGAGCTCCCTAGCATTGGATGGATGTAGTAATGATACCCTAGTTTTTCTAGTGACATCTTGTAATTTTTTAGTGAAATTATGATATTGAGCATTGTTGGTAGTGTGGTGGATAGGAATTTTTGATCTAGGGAGATCAATGTCGCAAATTCCTGTCAACTAGTGTTATTTTCTCCTCCTGCTTACAACCCCACTACAACTTGGTCAATGATAGTGGGAATTGTTGAATATTGATCATTAAATCCACATTGGGAAAGGAATGATGCTTGTCATAATATGCATTAAGGATCTTACCTTCTCTTGGGTGAATGGCAACTCTTGTAATTTATTTTATGAATTATCTAGTAAATGTATGACTTGAATATTGGCACTATTGATGATGTGGTAAATCACAGTTATCAATGTAATATTGTAAACTTCATTGGAATGGTTTCCCTCTACTATATAGTATTGTATATTAGAATCAAAACATTCATCATTCTTCATTATATCACATGTATTATTATTTTGTAAATTGTTATGGAATTAAATAGTCATGACGTGCATCGAGAATTGAAGTTGTAAGGTTTGCAACCATATTTATAGATGTATTTACCAATGTAAAGAAAAACAATTGGGGTCAGATGTAGGGGCCCTACACTCATTGTCATCCATGTTCTACCATAGATAACTTAGTTAGCCATAGTCAACTATAGTCAACCATGGTCAAACTTGGTCAACCATAGTCACCCTTGAGCAACTCATTCTCTTCCCACTCCTCTTGACAAATCATGATCACCCAAGGTCAACCATGGTCGACCGAGGTCTCCATGATTAAATATCATTATTAATCTTTGTCATCAATGGCCTAGCATGGCCACCTATGGTCAATCCTTAATAATCCTAGGTCAACCATGGTCAATGTTGATCAATCTTGTCAACCATGGTTTATCATCATCAACCATTGGCAACCATGGTTGAGCCTTTTCGACCATCATCAACTGTGGTCAAGCATAAACAACAACGGTCAACCTTAATAAACCATTTGTTGACCATAGTTAACCATAGTCAACCCAAATCAACCATCTATTGACCATAGTCATTCGTAATCAACAATAATCGACCATGGTACACTATAGATAACTTGGGAAACTATGGTCAACTAAGGTCATACATGGTTAAACAATTTCTAATAATTATTTATGTGATTAACATGGTTAATAGTGTTCAACCATGGGAAACATAGTTGAAAATGGTCAACCATAGTCAACATGGCATCATGGTCAGCCATGGTCAAGCATAGTCAACTACACATAAACACTAACAACCTTGATCAACAATGTACACCCATAGTAAGTGACATGTTAACTATAGTTAACCATGTTTGACCAATCTCAATTATTGTCAAACATGTTGAACAAACTCATGCATGGTCATACATGGTCAAATATTGTCATCCATGTTCTACCATAGACAACCTTAGTTATCCATACTCTACCATGGTCAGCCATAGTCAACCATGGTCATCTTTGGCAAATCATTGTCAACCTTTAACAACCCATGCTCTTCCCACTTTTCATGGCCAGCCATGGACAACCATGGTCAAACAAGGTCTCCATGATTGAACATGGTTAATCATGGCTATCTATTTTTAACATGGGCAACCATAATCTCTCGTAGAAAACTGTGGTAAAAAATATTCAAATTTTTCAAACCATGTTCGCCCATGGTCAACATGGTCAAACCTTGGGCATCAAACCCAACAAACATCAATGATGGTCAACCATTATCAACCATGATCAAATATGGATAATGATGGTGAACTGTGGTCAACTATTATTAATCATAATCTGTCTTAAATATGGTTTTGTGTGGATAAGCATGGCCATCCACAGTCAACTATATGTTGAATGTAATAAACTATCATTAACGATATCTTGAATATATTTCGTCGTAGCCAACCATCGTCTACTAATTTCCACCTTCAACCATGGTAATTATTGCCAATCATGATCAACATAAGTCAACCATGGTATCATTGTCAATCATGTTCAACTAAAGTCAACCATGGTAATCATTATCAATCATGTTCTGAGGTCAACCATGGTAAAATGTGTTAACCCATTTCAACCATTAATGTAAGCATTTTTTTAATGTTAATGTAACGTTAGCATTGATGTTAATGTAACATCAACCATGGTCACCCGTGGTGAACAATGATCAACCATGGTCACCCGTGGTTGACAATGGTCAAACATGGTCAATATTAATGTAATATCACTATAACCATATAACAATGGTCAACCATGATAGTCATTATGTTTAGGCATTATCAAGCATGGTCAATTGAGATCAATTATGGTTTGGGTTAACCAACAATATTCGACCCTCTTCAACCATGGTCAATATTAATGTAATATTAACGGGAAAATGTAACAATAATAATGGTCAACGTTCATGTAACATTTTTAGATTGATTTAACATTAATACATACTTACATTAGTGGTTTACCATAGTCAACCTCATTCACCATGATCAAACTCATCAACCTTCTAAAATGATCAACTAATCATCCCACCTTACTAAATGCACTTAATATAAATAATGTATATCAACCACATTTACAAATATGTAGTTGTGTTAGTTGATTTATATATATATATATATTTCCGACCAATCTTTATTTTTAAAAAATTATTAAACTATATTTACAATATGCAACTAGATGGCTTAAAAAATAAGAACCTCAGCCAATTTAGAATAGGCCATTAGTTAAGTACAATTATAAAATTTCTGCACATTTCCCATTCCACTCATTGATTTATAGTGTTAAAATTTTATCAATCAAGATATTAAAATTAAACTAATTGAATATTTTTATTTAAATATGATTAAATATTATTTAAATTTAGTTTAACTAGGAATAATTTTGTTTCCAATAAAAAACTAGATTATAACGATAAATTAATTGAATAAAATTATTCAAATATAATTAAATATTTGTAGAATTGAGGCTTCTATGATCCATAACAAGTATATGATAGGGGTTTCCCCGTAAATCACATTATCATTCAATTGTAGAGGCGTTTGGAACCAACAAGTGTGGTTCATAGTCAGGACAAGTTGAAGAACCAAATCATGGTTGCATGTTAAATAGAGAAAGAAGATCATACAACAACTATATTTGACTAGGAAATGGATAGGCATGTTAAATAGAGAGAGAAGTTCATCCAACAGCTATTATATTTGACTAGACTGGACGAAAGGATAGGGACAACGGCTATATTTGACTTGATATAGCCGTTGTCCCTATCTTTTGATCCAGTCTAGTCAAATATAGCTATTGGATGATCTTCTCTCTATTTAACATGCGGCCATGATCTGGTTCTTCACTTTCAAATATAGCCGTTGTCCCTATCCTTTGATCCAGTGGAGTCAAATATAGCTGTTGGATGATTTTCTCTCTTTATTTAACATGCGGCCATGATCTGGTTCTTCAACTTACCACGAACGAAGATGAACCACACTTGTTAGTTTGATTCGAAACTCAGTTGATTAATAATGTGATTTAAATCAAAACCCTTATCCTATAATAATTAAATATTATTTTAAAATTAATTTAAGTAGAAATAATTTTGTACGGAAGGACATACGACATTATCATGCCGGAGGTAATCAAATTTATTATATAGGCATGTGGCACGGATGGGCTCCTGCAAGCGCAATTGACGGCGAGTTCCCCACAATTAGAATTGTCTTGGTATTTTAATGTTTTTAGGGTAGTTTTTTTTGGAGTTGTCTATAATGCGACTTTTTGAGATTCCGGTGACGGAATCCGGCGGAAGAAATTGAGATGAAATCATGATTTTTTGCAGTTAAAATGGTTTTTTAACTGCATATTCGGATTCAGCACCCTGGAAAACCCCTGGGACGCTTTCATTGTGCAGAAATTAGCTATCAAACTTGGATTCCGATAAATCACTGCCGGATTTTCACCGGAAAAAATCGCCGAAAAAGCTTTCAAAAAGTCGCGTTAAAGACTACGTCGTTTTTTTTGGTTTAATTTCTGGTAGGAATTATTGAAATAAATAATTTTTTGCAATGAAAGTAGACCTAAATTTATATGTAATACAAAAACTAATTTAAATAACAGAAATAAAAATTTCATGCTCAAATAACCCAAAAAAAATCCAAAAGAGTAAAGGCAACTCAGAATCTCGATAACCTCTTTCCAAAATAGACCCATTAATCGGCAACTCCTATTTCCAACCCCATAGCCTCATTAATGCGGGGCTACATGCACAGGAGATAGGAGTTTATAACACGCGAGGTGGGTACTACGCCATTTTTTTTTTATTATCTAAACGCGAGGTGGCTATCTCCTGCACATGTAGCCCCGCATTAATGAGGGCCCCGCATTAATGAGGCTATGGGGTTGGAAATAGCATTTTCCATCATTAATGGTAGGGTTAGGTTTAATGAGGTTCTTTTATGGATTTAAATATGATCTTCGGCGAAAAGAAATCTCGAATAACGCAAGAAGAATACGGTGAAAAAAATTAACGTTGTGAACTTTATCTGGTTAGCGTCAGCAGGCGAATAAGCTGAAGAAGAGAGAAGTGGAAGGACGGATTTTATGGCAAACCTGGATCATTTAACGACCTTCCTTCAACTTACTCATTCAGCAGAAGCCCGTAAGAGCTTCGACAAGCAAGCGCTTCTAGAAATACACGATCTCCTCCGTCAACAAACGGAGGCCGCAGCAGAATTATTTCCTGCTCCATCAAATTTCTGCGGCAGCAGCGGTGAAGCTTCTTCCATTCCACTGGAAAGACTAAAACCCATTTCCTTAACCCACTTGAAGGTTCGGAAAATGAACCAAGGTCGGGTGCTCTACGGAACTCTCTGCGCCGAGGCCTACTGGATGGGCGGTATCATCACTCTCCTTGAGGACGATAATGGCCTTGCCGTCAGGCTGGCAATCTTCAGTTTGCCTCGCTCGCAGACCAATATCGAGAAGCTTTACCCCAAAGGAGCGAAGGTCGCCATCAAAGAGCCATATTATATGCACGGCCTCGACGATAGTCCCACCATCTGTGTTTACTCTGCCGATGTCGAGATGCTTGTGACTCAGAACGAGAAGCGGGCCGAGGAGGAGAGGAAGAAGGGCAACAGCTGTTTGAGAGAGGAGCAATGGGACGCAGCTGCGGAGCATTATACGAATTGCATCGACGCAGTTCTGCTCCTGGTCGAGAACGGCGCCTCTAATGACAAAAATAATATGAATACCTTGCTCCTCCACGCGTATTCCAACCGGGCGGAGACAAGGCTTCAGGTGAAGAAATTTGAGCTGGCGCTGGAGGATTCCGAGAAGGCCCTTATGATCGACTCAGGCAATCTCATGGCGCTATATAGAAAAGGCCGTGCTCTGATTGGCCTGGGACAGTATGCGGCGGCATGCGGATATTTGGAGAGAGCTTCTAACGCCAGCCGCGGGCAGAAGAAAATACAAGACGTGCTTCGTGAGGCCAAGACTTTGTACTCCCAAAGTCGCATTGACGAGCATGATATGTCGGACTTCCAGCCCGGTTTTGTCCCTACTGCGGAATTTGGCGATTTCGTTGGCCCCGTGGAGATTAAGATGACCGAAGACGGCCGCGGACGAGGACTTTACGCCACCCGAGAAATATTCATCGGGCAGCTTTTGCTGGTATGCGATGCCGTCGCAGTTGCCTACGAGGACGAGCGGAGCGCCTCTACCACTGTGTCGAATGTGGAGCACAGGGGCAATATTAAAATGGCGTCTCAAGAGGATCTTGTCACCGCGGTTTTCTGCGCTGCCAAGAAATCGCGGATATTGCTCGGACAGCTTTATGCTTTAGATGATTCCTCGGTGTGGGGCAGCTTCGATGTTCCGGCCATCGACTTGTTCCAGAGTGATGGCCAAATGTCTGGGACCCAAGAAGAAGAAAAAGGAATATTGCTTGCAGACGTTAACCGTATACGGGCTATTATAAGTCGAAACTCATTCGTGGGAGCCGAACCGAAACTGTACGAAGCCAAACTCGTCCAGCAAGGCCGGAATTATAGCGGTCTCTGGCTGCTGCCATCCTTCATTAACCATTCCTGCTTGCCGAACTCGAGCAGGGTGAAAGTGGGAAGCGCCATGTCTATTCATGCTTCCAAGCCCATCAACAGCGGAGAAGAGATCACTATCTCGTATTTTGATACCCTCGCCCCGTTGCCACAGCGCCAAGCCATGTGCGAGAGATGGGGTTTCGAGTGCAAGTGCAGGAGATGCATTCTGGAGCTCTCTCTGAAGGCAGATCTGGAGCCTATAACCACACGATTCCAAGAATTGCATGACAAAGCTTTGGAAGAAATCAGTGCGGCAAGCTCTCAAGATCCCTTTGATGCATATCTTCCAGCATGCGAAGAATTTGCGAAACTTTTTGAAGAGGCACAAGAGATTATAAGGAATTCCGCGTTATTGAAAACGCCTGAGGAAAAGAATTGGATTCGTGCGTCATTTGTGTCTGCATATCTTGTAGGAACACAGTGGAACAACTTCTTCACCGTTCCTTCCGGGAAAGAAGTTATGGATGCCATTCAAGATACGGTGCCGGGGGACATTCGAAGCTTGGTTATAGTAGAGAAGCAGTTAGAGGAAGCCAAAGATTTGATGGGAGATGAAAGTCAAGCATTTATTACGCAATGTGCATTGGCGAGGGAGGCATGCTTCAGAGTCTTTGGCAGACACAGTGAAGATGTTCTCAAGGCGCTTGTCTTACAGCATTCAAACTGTCATCGCGTAGATAGGATCATCATAACTGAACTTGAAGACGCACGGCAGGGTGAAATTTTTGAGGTTGACGTTCGTTTGAAGCTTTGAAGTAACTAGTGAAACTACCATCCCTTATCGCGCAGTAATTTAGTGCTCTGGCTAGTTACAATATCAAAGCTGCCTGAATGACTAAGAGATCAACAGACGTGACTGTAGCGAAGGGTTTATTCCGTTAAAAACATGATGTGATGGGTGTAATTGTTCAGAGGTCTCTCGATAAGATCTTCAAATGGAAGAATAGTTAATCGTCATCGCACTCTTTCCCTGGTAAGGGTTTATCGTATTTTTGAATAAATTTAAAATAATATTTCGACTGATTTTTCGGCATTCTTCCTATTTCATATGGATATTGAAGAGCTATGGAAAATTAGATATTCGTTAACGAACATTGGAAGTCCAAATTCACTCGTAGAATTATGACCCATCAAGGCATGTGCATGGCATGTGCATGGCAGGATTTTTCATTGAAAAGTACCAATGAAATAATAATTAATGGCGACTGTATTTACTCTTATTATGTGAATATATTTATGTTTCGTTAGCCTTCGTAACTTTTACAAGTGGTAGAGTGGAGTTTAATAGGAAGTAATAAAATCGAATGACTTTGGAAAGAACTTATGTTAATTTTATTTGCTCTTGCTTTCCTTTCAGCTACATGAATTTATTTGGATTGATTTTATTTATTTTTAAAGATTTGTTTTTAATTTGGTTTTTTTTTTTTTGGTGTTTTTGATGGATTATTAAACTGTATATATGGAATCAACGCCGTCAAAATTTTTAGGGCATTTTCATTGTGAAGAGTTTACCGATCAAATTTGTGATTTCAATGAATTGCTATCCATTTTAGATAAATTAAATCTCAAAAATAGATGGGAAAAGTTTTCAAAAAGCCACATTAAAGACAAATCCATTTTTAAATGCCAATAGGTTTATAGTTATATTTATTTTTAAATTAGTATAGGTTTATTTTAATTTTGGATCTATGAAATATTTAAAGAGATTAAATTTTTTAAAATGTAAATATATTTTAAATATAAAAGATAAAAAAATATATGTATTAGAAATATCTTATTGCTTTAATGCTTAATAAATTTAGAATTAAACAAAGTTTTTCGGTAGAAATCACATGAGAGAATTTTTTGTCCTACGCTTTTCGAACCAACAAGTGTGGTTCATCATAAGGGCCAGATGAAGAGGCAGACCATGGAAAAAGCTTAAATATAGAGCAATATAGAGACATAATTTCAAATAATGGCTATATTTGAATGATAATATTTAAATTATAATATTAATTTATTAATATATTAAAAACAAATATTACTAAATAAATATAATATATATAAATAAATAAAACAGAAATATATATATATCCAAAGAAAAATAATCAATAAATAAAACAGGGTCAACAATAAAATATGGGGCTCAGGCCTATTAAACAAATAACAAAAATACTAAAAAGAGTTAAAAACGAATAGGATGACCCCGTTCTTAACTCCTTTTAGTATTTTTGTTATTTGCCGGTTTTATTTATTGATTATTTTTCTTTGGATATATATATAAAGTAAATAAATAAATAAAACAAACATAAATAAATAGAAATAAATAAATAAATAAATAAATATATATATATATATATATATATATATATATATATATATAGTATTTGCTTTTAATATATTAATAAATTAATATTATAATTTAAATTGTTTAGATATAGTCGTTACTTGAAATTATGTTTCTATATTGCTCTCTATTTATGCCTTTGCCATGGTCTGCGTCTTCATGATGAACCACACTTGTTGGTTGGAAACTCATAGGCCAAAAAATTCTCTCATGTGATTTCTACGGAAAGACTTTGTTTAATTCACTATGGATCACAGAAACTTGAATTCAGAAATTTAAAATTAAAATGAATTTATATTTGTTTTTAATAATAATATTAAAGAATTAGAATGAATTTATACTTGTTCTTAATAATAATATTAAAAGTCAATCAAAATCGGTCATTAGCAACAACTAGCAACAATATTGAAGAATATAGATCACTTCATCTAACTCTTGGAACTTAAAGGAAAATATTTTTACGTTAAAAAGATTTTTTAAAAGTTGAGTAAATTTTTTTAATAATATAAATAAAAATTTTCAAATAAAAGTTGTTGAAGTTGTTATTTGTACTTTTAGATTTAAGTGATTAAAATTTGTAAATATTGAGCTTTATTAGAAATTGATCACTATATAATTAGTACTTTTCTTAAGTGTTTTGAATGGAAAAGGTCCTTTTGTTAAGTGTTTTGAGTAGAAAAGGTTAGAGGTATGAACTTGTTAAGCTTATTTTAGGAAAAGCTTTATTTTATTGATTTGGGGTTTTGGAACTTTCAAATCTTTCTTTGGGCATCAAACAACCTTTTCCTTGAAATAAAACTTTGTAAATAAATATTTGTGCCCTCACCATTGTTCCACCTATCTATTGTCTTCTAATGATACATAAGTCACCTCAATCAAGGTTTGTATAAGGAAGTTACACCTCATATAATTTGACCTATGCCTTTGGCCATGATGGCACTAATGTTAGGAAAGGTGTGTCATACATGATACATAAGTCACCCCAATCAAGGTTTGTATAAGGATGTTACACCTCCTATAATTTGACTTATCCCTTTGGCCATGATGGCACTAATGTTAGGAAAGGTGTCCCATTCAGTTAAAATGCATGTATGCATGTAGCTCATGCCTTTTGTGTAGGAATTTACAGGGCAAGTTCCTCAGACAAAACACCAAAGGACACCGCTCACAAACAGATCAGAAATCAATACACCAGTATTATTGACGTGGTTAAAACCCTCAAATAGGGAAACAACCCACGGCCTGAGCCAACGCAGCCACTTTAGGCAATTTATTAATAAAAGAATGAAAATTTACATAAGCTTCTCTCATGAACGATTACCCTACAAATGACCCTCCATGCTATTTAAATAGAGATCATGGATCAATCCGGTGTTAAGCCACGGATCAAGTGTCCGTAATACCGAGGAGATAATGAACCGTCGGATCACTACATATCGTGATCATCGGATTGTAAGTTACAAAAGTACATAGTAAAGAAGCACACTTTACCTAACTCTACACTAGACCAAGTTATACTTAACTATTTCCTATGGGTTGGAATATCCTAACATCCCCCCTTAAGAACAACTTGGGATAGGATTGAAGGATGTACAAATATGACACAATAGGAGAAGGAAGGAGGCATTAGAGCCTATCCCCCCTTAGTGACAACTTCCTGAACTCCAACCATAAATCGAAGTTTAGTAAACTTTGCCTCTGTGAGAGCTTTTGTAAAGGTGTCTGCAACTTGATCATCTGTTGAACAATATTGCACTTCAAGAACATGGTCGTGAATGAGCTTTCTGATGAAGTGCATGTGGAGTTCAATGTGTTTATTGCATTGATGTTGGACTGGATCTTTGCATAGTTGAATGGCACTTTGATTATCACACCAAAGTGTAGTCGGATGCTACTGCTGAAAGCCAAACTCTGGCAGGATCTGACGAAGCCATAGTGCTCCCTTACTAGCTTCTACGCACCACGATACTCTGCTTCTACTGAAGAAAGAGAAATGGCACTTTGTTTCTTGCAAGCCCATTTAATAGGTCTTGAACCAAGAGTGAACACATAACCTGCAGTAGACTTCTGATCACCAGGGTCACCAGCACAATCAGAATCAGTGAAACCAACCAATAGAGGAGATGCTTCTACAATGTAATGAATCCCAAATTGAACTATACTTCGAACATAATGAAGTACTCTTTTAGCTGCTTTCTAATGAATTTCATGTGGGTTTTGCATAAACCGAGCAATAAGGCCAACAAAAAAGGAAAGGTTAGGACGAGTATGGGTCAGATACAAAAGTTTTCCTACAAGTTGACGGTATAAGGTAGCATCAACTTCTGGGGAAGTACAAGTGACTGAAAGTTTGGCTCCAGACTGAAAAGGAGAAGGAGTTGGCTTACAATCTTCCATGTGAAAATGGCGTAGAAGATCACATACATACTTGGACTGGGAAAGGGAAATACCTTCCTTGGATTGCAAGACTTGAAGACCAAGAAAATAATGCAAGTGTCCTAAGTCTGTCATTTCAAACTTCTTTTTAAGGCCGGAATTCACATGGTTTATCAGGTTGGGATCACTACCAGTAAGGATAAGATCATTAACATAAAGAACAAGAATTACAAGAGACTTTCCCACTTTCTTGGTGTAGACAGTATTATCAGAATGACACCTATAAAATCCAGTTTCTAAAAAAAAGCTATCCATTTTGGCATACCAAGCCCAAGGGGCTTGCTTGAGACCATAAAGGGATTTATTAAGCCAACATACAAGGCTGGAGTTTGTTTGTATAAAGCCAGTAGGTTGTTCCATATAGATTTCTTCATGCAAGTCCCCATGCAAGAAGGCAAATTTAACATCCATATGATGGACTTCCCATTTGAAAGAGGTAGCAAGGGAAAGAACAAGGCGGATATAGTTCATTTTGGAAAATAGGGGGAAGGTTTCAGTATAGTCAATGCCTTCAACTTGTGAAAAACCCTTAGCAACAAGACGAGCTTTATGTTTATCAACTTTTCCATCTGGCCCATACTTGGTTCTGTAAACCCATTTGCATCTAACAAGTTTTCATCCCTTTGGAAGGGGAACAAGATCCCATGTATCATTTTCCAATAATGAATGATATTCTTCATTCATTGTTGCGTCCCAATCTGGATGGCCTGAAGCTTCTGCAAAGGTGTCAGGATCATAATTAGTTGAAGCTTGAGCTAGTAAAGAAGAGGCTCTATTGAATTGAGAACGTGTACGTTGCTGATCTGTAGGATCACCGGCAAGAGCACCTGCTGCATCCCAAGTAGCACGGCCCCATTTTGGAAGCTTAGGAGCTGAACGAGGATCCTGAGAAGGTGGGGGAGGATTGTCATCCTCGCTATCATCAGTTGAAGAAGAAATATTTTCAGAAGTAGAAGGGATAGAGAGAGGTGGCACATTCATCGAATTAGGCTTGTAGGCTGATATATTTTCAACAAACTTTACATCTCTTTTAATGATAACATTTTTGGACTTAAGTGGAATAATTATGTATCCTTTGACATCTTCAGGATATCCAACAAAAATACATTTTTCACTCTTAGGTTCTAAAGCTTTATGTTTATCATTTGGAATATGGGCCCATGCTTCACTTACAAAAACACGAAAGTGACTTACCTTTGGTTTAATTGAGCTCCATGCTTCTCCTGGAGTGATATTCTTTAAAACCTTAGTAGGAGTGCGATTTATTATGTAATTTGCACATTTAATTGCTTTTGTACAAAAATTAAGACTAAGTCCTTTAGATTGAAGCATACAATTAGCCATTTCCTTTAAGGTGCGATTCTTCCTTTCAGCTACACCATTTTGTTATGGAGTATATGGAACAGTATGTTTCATTTGAATTCCATTCTTAGTGCAAAAAATGATGAATTTTTTGTTAACATATTCTCTGCCATTATCAGATCTTAGCTTAAGAATTTGATGTCCAGATTGCTTTTCAACAAAGGCCTTAAAGGCCAAGAACATGTTAAATACTTCACTCTTGAGTTTTAAGAAGTATATCCAAGTGCGTCTAGAGAAATCATCAATGAAAGTTAAGAAATACTTGTAGCCAAAGAATGAAACAACTGGAAGTGGACCACATAAATCACTATGCACAAGCTGTAAAAGGGCTGAGGCATGCCAAGAGGCACATTTTTCAAAACTATCCCGATAATGTTTTCCAAGTACACATCCGGAACAAACGCCGTCTCTGCAAGATACCATTGGAAGGCCTATCACCATGTTTTCTTTACATAGATTCTGAAGGGAGAGATAGTTTAAGTGACCAAATCGCTCATGCAAAATTTTGCTCACTTCATCATTATGAGCAACATTGATATGTAAATGAAGATATTAGACTAATATTAAGATATTACAGACTCATGTGCATGGATTTGTCTATATTACTTAGTGCAATGGATCGATAAGATTGCGAATAACATAGACAATGAAGTAGTTAAAGAAACATAATAGACAACACACATAACACAACAAGTTTAATCTGGAGTTCACCAAAAACTCTTGGGCTACATCTCCTGGTCTAGCCTTCAGTGGTGACCTCTCTATTATGTCTTCAAGAGAAGATTTTTACAAAATATGAGCTCAAATTGAGTCTCAACGCAACAGATACAACATCAGCAGGAGTTTGATTGAATCCTTCAAGCCTCTCTGAGTACACAGACTCTTTCTCTCCTTCTATGGCTCTATTTTCTCTCTGTCTCAGCATTGCTTATCTCTGTCTTCTATCTTCTGTGGCTTTTAAGCCAATCGACGCTATCTGTTCATTTCCTCTTCTAGGCTTTCTGGCTTCTGGCCTCTGTCCACTCAAATCCCCCCAGAGTGTTAGCAATCATTGCTAAATGCCTTCAGGGATAGTGGCCACCTGGTTTGTAACGAAAGGACCATCGGCACCTTTGAAATCCTTAGAATCGTCATTCTCTGTTTACACAGAGATACACATAAAACTATGAAAATCCGCCAATTTGTCATTTATCGGATTTGAAATATTATTATTTCCACTGTATAACTCCATCAGGTCCGCCTTTATATCATTATCGCCTATCCACCGTTGATCTGAGTGATCTTGATCCAACAGTTGAGATCCATTTCGGGATGCTCATGCGTATGGGGGTTAACCACCCGAAAATGGTGGTTTTCTCTCTCCGAGGCCTGGCCACGTGGCAGCTAGTGTATGGGCTCAGGCGGAGCCCAACCAAAACCACTTACACCCGAAATCCCACTCGTTTCTTGGTTTCCCTTTGTAATTGAAAAATACATTAAAACACTGAAAATATCACAAAATGGCTTTATGAAAGACTTGAAATGCTATATATTTCATCTATAAGTGCCATCGGGTCCGCTTCATCGCATCGGGCGCATTTCCTTTACATTTCATTTATTTAACGAAAATGCGAAATACAAAGGAAAATGTCATTTTCCAGATCTCAAAATATATAAAATATCATTTATAACTCCATCGGATTCGGCTATTGCAAGTCATATGTATATCGGCCCCACTCCATTGTACTGCTTTGACGCGATATTGTGATGCGACTTGTTGCAATTGCATATCACATAAGCCCCAAGCCATTGGTAAGCGCTCCCTTGTGGTTTGCCAATGCGATATTGCGATTCAACTTGGGTTTTCTAGGATCCATTTTGGATCACACCTTCCCACTGAAAAAGCTTTTGGACCACCAAAATTTGGTTTTTAAGCATCAATCAAGTGAGGATACAACTTCCTCACTTGTCCAATCTCTATCCATCTTGCACTACTTGGTTTTGAACCCTTGAGTCTGATTCTTAGGTACTCAACATCCCCTCTGCGCATAGTTCTCACCTTCGTGTCCAGAACTGTATCTTCCTGCAACTCATTGAGATATTCAGGCAATAGATCATCAATAGAAGGCAACTGACTTTGCTCTTCGAGATCTTCAATAAATGAAGGTTCAAACAGTCTCAAATTCTCTGCAATTAACTACTGAATAGATATGCATGTAAGCTGGCAAATCAAGGTGAAAAGCATTTTCACCAATTTTCTCAAGTATCTTGAAAGGCCCATACCTTATTGGCTTCAGCTTCTTACCTTCACCTTGCATTCTATCTTTGCTAATGTACAACCAGCCTTGATCACCAAATTGTAAGCTATTCTCAATTCGATGCTTGTCATGCCTTGCCTTGTACTTGGCCTGGCTTCTTTCTAGCTAATCCTGCACTGCCTGGTGAATTTCTTGGATTTGTTCAATGAACTTGGTTTCTTTGTCCACATCATTGTGTCCATCAACTACTTTGTTTTTTCCAAAGACAAAATCCAAGGGATACCTTGGTGTAAAACCAAAACAAGTCTCAAAAGGAGATCTCTATTTAGAAGAGTGTTTAGCACGGTTGTAAGCATGTTGCACATAACAAAAATGTTCATCCCAAAGCTTGGGATGCTTGCTACAATAGCCCCTGAGCAACTGGATCACTGTCCTGTTGTCTTGTTGACCACCTCTGTTTGGCCATCTGCTTGTGGATGAAATGTTTGCTCTTCTTCAATCTGGTGCCCATCAACTCCCATAGACTTGACCAAAACTTCCCAAACAAATCGGGAATCTCGATCAGATAAAATAGAAGTGGGTAACCCAAAATGAACCCATACATGTTGAAAGAACAACTTTGCTGTTTGTTCAACTGTAATTTGCTTGTTACAAGGTATTAAAATACACATTTTGCTGAATCTGTCCACAATAACATATAAATAGTCATGACCTTTCTAGATTTTGGCAATCCCCCAACGAAGTCCATGGAAACACTTTCCCAAGGATGAGAAGGGACTAGAATTGGAGTGTACAAGCCTAGTTTTCTATGGTTGGGCTTGCTTTTACCACACATGGTACACCCTTAAATATATCTAGAAACTGTTTCATGCATTCTTGACCAATAACAGAACCTTTGCAGCTGTGCCACTGTTTTACTTACACTAAAATGACCTAATATTAGAGAAGTATGTGCTTCTCGGATTATGTTAACTCTTTCAGTTTGAGGAATGCATAACTTTCCCAAATGATTTAAGAGTTGGTCCTTAACATGATAATCCAATTCTTCTACTTGTTTGCCATGACTTAAAGTTGCATATACATCTTTAAAATCTACATCTTAAGCATATTGTTCAATGTAGCTTTCATGCAATACTGAGTTATGCTTAAGTATAGTAGATGCATTTATGATTGGTCTTGATAACATATCTGCAACCTTATTGTGTATGCCTTTCTTATATCTGATGACAAGATGAAACTGTTGTAGAAAACCCATCCACCTATAGTGTCTTGATTGCTGCAATTTAGTTTGTGAGTGCAAATATTGAAGTGGTTGATGATCTATATGTATAATTGTTTCTTTTCCCAATAGGTAATGTTTCCACTTTTTCACACTCTGCACTAATGCATACAATTCTTTATCATATGTGGGATAATTAACTACTACAGAATTAAATGTCTCAGAATGGTAACATATGGGTTTACCATGTTGAATCAACACTACTCCCATGGCATAGTCATTGGCATCTGTTTCAATCTCAAATGGTCGTTGAAGATATGGCAATGCTAGTACTGGTGATGTACTAATTTTTTCTTTCAAGGTGTCGAAGGCTTTCTGCTATTTGCCTCCTCACTAAAACACCTTGTTCAATCTTGTTAAAGCATGTAAGGGAGCTGCAATCAAGGAAAAGTTAGCAATAAACTTTCTCCAATATTGTGCTACTCCTAGGAAGCTCCTAACTTCTGTAGCAGATTTGGGTTTAGGCCAGTTCACAATGACTTCAACCTTAGAGGGATCTATCTTCAATTCACCACCCACTACAATATGACCCAAATAATTTAAAGATGTTTTGCCAAATTCATATTTTGATAACTTAACATAGAGATTTTCTCTTTTCAAAACATCTAGAGTTTGCTTTACATGCCTCAAATGTTCTTCCCATGTTTTACTAAAAACAAGAATGTCATCTAAATATACAATTACAAAATCATCAATAAAAGGCCTAAGTACATCCTTCATAACTCTCATGAAAGTGGCAGGAGCATTAGTTAAGCCAAAAGGCATAACCAGCCATTCATACATCCCTTGCATTGTTTTGAAAGCAGTCTTCCATGCATCTTGTTCTGCTACTCTGACATGACGATAGCCCCTACGCAAGTCCAACTTGGAAAAGTAAACTACTTCTTTCAACTGATCTAATAGATTATCTATGCGAGGAAGAGGATAATGATTCTTGATCGTTATTTTATTTAGTGCTCTGTAATTAATGCATATCTTCCACGAACCATATTTTTTTTTCACCAACACAATTGGAGATCCACATGGTGATGTGCTTGGTCTGATGAACCCTTTATCAAGCAGCTCCTGTACCTGCTTCTCTGCATTCTCTAAAATGGAAAACTTGTACATTCCGATGTTAGGCAATGGAGCATATTGCTGCAAATGAATATCATGTACTATTTCCCTTTTGGGTGGCAAACCTTTAGGTTCTTGAAATAGGATATCATATTCTGAAGCAACTTTATCTAAATTAGCTTTCTGTTTAGCATCATAGCCTTCAAATGCATTGGTTTTATCAGGGGTCTTTTCCTTTACAACCATTAGTAAAAACTACTTGCATGAATTTACAATTCTTTTCATCTACCCTGAGTTTATGAGAGTGTAGTTATTTTTGAGCTGATGAGCTCTTACAATATATTCTATTCCATCTTTTGTGAGTTGATACTTATTTTCAGTTCTATAGAAAATGGCTTTTCTATCATACAAGTAAGGACTTCCTAAAACAATACCACATATATCCAAGGGAACTATATCTAACTCAACCTCATCTACAAAATTTGACCCAATAGCAAACCTAAGTTTACATTGTCTAGTCACTTGTAGCTTTGCTTTATCACATACCCAACCTAATGGATATGGCTTCTTGTGAGGTGTTGTTAGTAAGCCCAACTTCTTTACAATTGTTTCAGAAATCAAGTTTACTTGTGAACCACTATCAAATAAAGTATCAATCTTTTGGTGCTTGGAAATAACTCTAATATGAAAAAGCTCATGTATTTTCCTCTCATTATCTTCATTATCAATAGATTGTGCAGAATTACTTGTAGATGCTTCAGAATTTTTACCTTTTATACCTATGGCTGCGACTGTTGTTTCATCACCTGAGTTTGACCCCAAATATTTCTAAATAGTAGTAGCAGTATTCTTATTTTTACCACCAAACTTCTTGGGTTTCAGCTCTAGATGCAAAGGCTAGCAGTGTTTATCATCGTGCCTTTCTTCCTCTCCTTCCATTTTTGCTTCTTCTTTTCCTTGCTCTTGCTTTCAAATGGTTTTGACGATGCCCCAATATCTGGGTTCACATTCTTGCCTCTAGCCTCTAGATGTGTAGCCTGAACTAATACATCATCTAGGCTAGTGGGATTAAACATGAGAATGGTGTACCTCAAATATATATGTAGACCACCTATATACTTCAACAAAGTTTCAGGTGAGTTAAGAGAAATGATTAGAGTTAAAGCTCTTTTTCTAAATTCCTGGGTATAGCTTTGTACACTTTGGCCCTTTAATTGGCGAAGAGTTTGTCAACTCATTATTGTTTGCTGCATATAAGCTAGTGGATAAAACTGTTTTTTAATGGCAGAAACAAATTCATTCCAGGTAGAAAGAATTTTACCATGCTTCTTCAAATCATCTTGTGTCCTGCCTTCCCACCACACTAGGGCAGTTCCTCCAAGGCGAAGGCTAGTCAGCTGAATCTTTCTCCTCTCTGAATCAATGTTCTTCACCCTGCAATATACATCAATCTGTCTAATCAAGTTATCTAGCTTTTCTGCATTTAATTCTCCATCATAGATTGGCAAATCAAATTTCACATCTAATTTAATCACATATGTTTTCTTCTTTTTCTTTTAAGGGCTAGGAGATGAGGATGATGGAGGTGATGGTGGATGAGATGATGGAGGAAGCCTTTCCCCTTTCCCCTTGCCCTCTGGGGCATCTAGAGAAGGTTCTTATGCTCTTTTGTCTTGTTTGGAGGTTGAAGTACTTTCACCTCTACCTTTCTTAAATTCTCGATACATCTCTTCCACCATGGCTCTCATGGTCATGTAATTGTCCATGAACTGAAATTCTAATTCCGATGGGTTTTATTCTACCATTCTCCTCCTAGGATAGACTCGTCCAATTTCTGGATTAGCCTCAACCAGTTCTCCTTCTCCTAATTTGAGCTTTGACCTAGTTAGCATTCAACAATGCAGCACAAGCTTGTCTAACCTTAGAAAACCTAAAGCTTTGATACCACTTGATCTGTAGATGAATATATTAAACTAATATTAAGGTATTACATACTCATGTGCATGGAATTTTCTATATTACTTAGTGCAATGGATCGATAAGATTGCGAATAACATAGACAATGAAGCAGTTAAAGAATTATAATAGACAACACACATAACATAACAAGTTTAATCTGGAGTTCACCCAAAACTCTTGGGCTACGTCTCCTGGTCCAGCCTTCAGTGGTGACCTCTCTATTATGTCTTCAAGAGAAGAGTTTTACAAAAGGTGAGCTCAAATTGAGTCTCAACACAATAGATAAAACATCAATAGGAGTTTCCTTGAATCCCTCAAGCCTCTCTGAGTATACAGACTCTTTCTCTCCTTCTCTGACTCTTTTTTCTCTCTGTCTCAGCACTTCTTGTCTCTGTCTTCTGTCTTCTATGGCTTTTAAGCCAATTGGCGTTGTTTGTTCATTTCCTCTTCTGGGCTCTCTGGCTTCCAGCCTTTGTCCGCTCAAATATTCCCCCCCTTTGAGTGTTAGTAATCATTGCTAAATGCCTTCAGGGATGGTGGCCACTTGGTCTGTAATGGAAGGACCATCGGTGCCTTTGAAATCCTCAGAATTGTCATTCTTTGTTTACACAGAAATACACGTAAAACTGTGAAAATCTACCAATCTGTCGTTTATCAGATTTGAAATCTTATTATTTGTGTCGTATAACTCCATTGGGTCCACCTTTATATCGCTATCGCCTATCCACCATTGATCTAAGTGATCTTGATCCAACGGTTGAGATCTATTTTGGGCGACTCATGCGTAAGGGGGTTAATCGCCCGAAAAGGGTGGTTTTCTCTCTCTGGGGCCTGGCCACGTGGCAGCCAGTGTATGAGCTCAGGCGGAGCCCGGTCAAAACCACTTACCACCTACGGCCCGCCCGAAATCCCACTTGTTTCGGGGTTTCCCTTTGTAATTGAAAAATACATTAAAACACTAAAAATATCACAAAATGGCTTTATGGCGGACTTGAAATGCTATATATTTTAATCTATAAGTTCCATTGGGTCTGCTTCATCACATCGGTGCATTTCCTTTGCATTTCGTTTATTTAACGAAAATGCGAAATAAAAAGGAAAATGTCGTTTTCCAGATCTCAGAATATATAAAATATCATTTATAACTCCATCGGGTCCGGCTATAGCAAGTCATATGTATATTGGCCCTGCTCCGTTGTACTACTCCGACGCAATATTACGATGCGACTTGTCGCAATCGCATATCGCATAAACCTCGGGCTATTGGTAAGCACTCCCTTGTGGTTTGCCAACGCGATATTGTGATTAAACTTGGGCCATCGATCTGCATGCTTGATCGACAGTCCTTGTTGACCGCGATGATTGTTGTCGCAATATCTATGTGGTAGCCTCCGATGGCCTCCATCTGCCTTCGCCGATTGCGATATGCTAATCGGATCTGGACTGTTGATCGGCCAAATCTGACGGATCCTGTGTATCACTGTCCACACCTCTGATAGCTCTGTTTTTGGTCATTTCTTCGTGTTTTTCACTCCCGATAGTGTTATCCACCATTTCTAAGAGTTCTTCCTTTATGATAGTTTTGATCTTTAGAAGACTTCGAGGGTTTTCTAGGATCCATTTTGGATCAAACAAATACCGAGGGAAGATTTGATGACCCAAAGTTGTTAAACTTATACAATCTTGTAGAATCATCAGTAATGCCAATAGCTAAAATCTGTCTAGGATCTCTTAGGTCCTTAATTACAACATTGTGAGGTGAAAATTCAACAATTTTACCTTCACCTGAATGAGTTATCTGATATACAGATAGAAGGTTGTAGGATAAGGTTGGAACACATAATACATCATTGAATTGACCATTTTCTATATGAACAGTTCTAGTCCCTACAACACTAAGAGATCTATCATCACCAACATATATATTTTTGGTGTTACAATCATTTAAAGAAGAAAACATGGCTTTGTTTTTGGCCATGTGATAAGAAGCATTGGCCATGTGATAAGAAGCAGCAGAATCAATGAGCCACTCATGAGAATGGGAAGAAGAAGATACATTTAGTGCATATCTAGACTAAGATGCTTGACAACCACATGCAGAAAGTGTTATTCCTGAAGATGAAGTTGAAGTTGTTGAATGCTCCAAATGGATGTTATGCTTCTTCATTGTTGCTTCCAAGGCTTCCATCTTCTTAAAGCATATGTATTCTAAGTGGGCATCTCAATTACAAAAGTGGAAATGTCTATCAGTCTTCCTCCCTTTGTTTTTGTTTGCCTTATCATTTTGAGACTGAAATAGCTTAGGACCCTTGTTTGGTTTAGGACCATTCTTTTTAGGATACGGCTTCTTAGGATTCTTTGAATTTGGTTGTTGCTGGGCGGCTAAGGATTTCTTAGAAGAGTTTCCAAGCTTAAGAAGACCAATATGTAAGAGTTTTTCTTGTCCTATTATTAAAGAATCACAAAAACTTTGTAGTCTTGTCCTTGAGAAATGAAGGCTTCTCTTGTAGAATGGAAGGTGGAAACAAACACAGAGTAGGTTGGTCCCAACTTAGTAAGAATGGAATAGATAAAGTTACCATCTTCTTTCTTAACCTTAACACCTTCCAAGAGAAGTCTAAGGGTCTTGAACTTGGACAAAAACTCTTCAATGGAAGAAAAATTATTGGGGTCCAGTGTAAGCAACTCATTTTTGAGTTGATGGGCTCTAAGTTCATTTTTAATTCCAAAAACTTTAGTGATCTATTTCATTGCATCATTAGGAGTATCAAGTTATGCGATATGGAATGTAAGGTCTGGATAAATAAACATCCCTATCAACCCACGTGCTTGATCTTGCCTATTTTCCTATTTGGTTGCCTTTCTTCATCTTTTGGTTTGGTTTCTTAGCCTAAGGCTATTTTATAAAGACCTTTACTTCTAAGTAAATCCACAATGTAGGACCACCATTAGAAGTAGTTGGTTCTGTCAAGAATAACTTGGCACGGAATTTCCATTTTAATAGAAAATGAAGCTATATATGTTGAAACTAAGTGTTCCAATGGAAAGATCTCGAAAAATTAGGCTGATTAAAAAAAATGGCTTCCGGATGAAGAAGTTATGGATTTTTGAAAAGAAGTTGTTGAAGATGCCGAAGAAGTGCGAGAATGTGCAGAAATGAATGATAATGTTATATTTAAAAAAAATCCGCCCCCTTTCCAAACTTAATCTAATTAGCTCAACAAAAATAAAGACTTGAACTCAAGACCTCTATTCTCATAAAGTAGCTTTGGACCAAGTGAGCTAGATTAAAAGGTTAGTAATTTTCGAAAGAGGAAGGGTTTTTATTTTTATTTTTAGTCATTGAAGCTTTGGGGTTCGTGCTTACTTTGTAGGTTTTAACCCTGTACAGTAATTACCTGCATACAAATTCTAAAACATAGAAAATAAACAATGCGAGAGCATAACACATAAAACACATATACACAAAGATTTTCCCCTAGATTCCAAAACCGGGACTACCAGCTTGATTTTTCATTATGTTCCTTTCAATTTTACAATACATATTTATACATGCCGAAGCATCCAATACCATGGACCGAAAACCATCGCGTCCAAAAAACATGTGCAAAAATCATGCACAAAACCATAGGTGGGTCCGCCCAACCTAACATAAGGTCCAAAACCAAAATTTTTCGGGGCACTGCCCTGGACCCCATAAAGTGGGGTTATGGGTACACCTCAAACCCCCTGTGACCTCCCCCCCTCTAACCCCTGGTTAACTACGTGGGCTAGTCGTGGAAAGAATATAACACAACCCAACATTCTCCCACTTGTTGTTTTCTTTCCACAGGGGGGCACAAGAGAGCTTAGTCATTTATCCAGCCTTGCAATGCCCATTGTTTCTCTACACCAAGAGAACTTCTTAGAGCTCACAGATTTTGTCAATGCATCTACAGTATTCTTCAAAATGTCCACCTTTACCAGGAACACTTTTTTTCCTTCTATCATATCCCTCACAAAGTGATACTGAACATCAATGTGCTTTGTCTTTGTATGATATGCAGGGTTCTTCGCCAAGAAAATTGAACTTTGGCTGTCACAGTCTATCCTTATAGCTTCCTGTACTAACCCCATACTTGAAAACAATCTCTGCAACCAAACTTCTTCCTTGCTTGCATGAGTGGCTACCATGTATTCTACCTCTGTAGTTGATAGTGCCACTACAGATTGTTTCTTACTCATCCATCTGACTGCACCTCCAAATAGGTTAAACACATACTCACTTGTAGATCTTCTCTGATCCAGATCTCCAACCCAGCCTGCATCAACAAAGCCATGAATATCCAACACTCTATCCAATCCTGGTCTTCCTTGGTAGCACAAACAATAATCACTAATGCCACATAAATACCTGAAAACCCGCTTCACTGTTGTCCAGTGCTCCTTCCCTAGTTTTGACATAAACCTGCTCAATACTCCCACTGCATGTGCAATGTATGGTCTAGTACAGACCATTGCATACATCAGGCTACCGACTGCACTTGCATATGGAACACAGGACATGTCCTCTTCCTCTTCTTGTGTCTTGGGACATTGTTCAGCAAAAAACCTCATACCTACAGGGAATAGGAACCTTTACCTGTTTACTATCCTGCATATTAAACCTCTGCAATATTGTCTCGACATACTTCCTCTGGTTTAACCAGAGCTTCCTCTTTAACCAATCTCTTTTAATTTCCATGCCCAAAATATAATTTGCAACACAAAGATCTTTCATGTCGAATTTGGAGGACAATTGGGTCTTCAAATCCTGAATAACTTCTTTGTCATTTCCAACCAACAACATATCATCCACATACAAGACCAGATAAATAACATGGTCACTAATTAATTTAAAATACACACAGTGATATGCTTTGCTTCTAGTGAAGCCAAGTCCCTGTATAAATGTATCAAATTTCTGATACCACTGCCTTGGTGATTGTTTTAACCCATACAGAGACTTCTTTAACTTACATACCAGTTCTTTCTTACCCTTCACCGCAAAGCCTTTAGGTTGCTTCATGTAGATCTCCTCTTCCAGATCCCCGTGAAGAAATGTTGTCTTTACATCCATCTATTCTACCTCAAAATCAAAAGCAACAGCAACAGATAAAAGTAATCTAATAGAAGTTACCTTGGCAACAGGAGAAAAAATATCACCAAAATCAATTCCTGACACCTGGGAATAACCTTTTGCTACCAACTTAGCTTTGTATTTCTCCACTTTTCCTTCTGCATTTGTCTTCTTTTTGAACACCCATTTGCTACTAATGGGTTTCCTTCCAATCGGCAACTCCACTAGATCCCAAGCCTCATTTTTGTGCAAAGATGCCATTTCATCAATCATGGCCTCTTTCCAGAGTTTTCCATCCTCTGGATCCATTGCTTCCTTCACAGTTCTGGGATCATCACCAGTAAAAGACAAAGAAAAATTTGAACAGAAAGCAGATGGACTATACCTTTCTGGCTGCCTTCTTTCTCGAACTGATCTTCTCACAGCCGGAGTTTGTGGCTCTTCATCTTCTGATTCCTCCTCTGCTGTAGAGTCTGATTCTTCCTCCTTTAGCTCAAACTCTATCTTCTCAAGTTCCTTTGGTTGGACTTCATGTTTAATAACATCTTTCACCTCTCTAAACACCACATCTCGGTTGTACACAACCTTCTTTTTTACTGGGTTCCAAAGCTTATAACCCTTTAAACCATCCTTATACCCAATAAAGATGCACTTTTCAGATTTACTATCCAAATTGGTTCGTTTCTTCTTTGTAACATGTACATATGCATCACATCCAAATACCCTTAGATGTGAAAGAGAGGGTTTCTTACCAGTCCATACCTCTTGTGGAGTCTTATCCTCCAACACTAATGAAGGTGACATGTTGACCAGGTAACATGCAGTATCCACCGCCTCTGCCCATAATTCCTTTCCTAACCCGACACCACTTAGCATGCTTCTTGCCCTTTCCATCAACATCTTGTTCATTATTTCTGCAACTCCATTTTGCTGAGGTGTATATGGAGTAGTCTTCTGTCGTGCTATATCAAACTTCTTATAGAATTCTTCAAATTCCTTGCTGCAAAACTCTCCACCATTATTTGTCCTCAACACCTTTATCTTCTTCTCCGTCTAGTTTTCCACTAGAGCCTTAAATTCTTTAAACCTGTCAAAGACTTCAGATTTCTTCTTAAGGAAATATATCCATGTATTCCTTGAGAAGTCATCTATAAATGATACATAGTACACAGACTTACCCAGTGACGGAACCTTCACAGGTCCAAACACATCACTGTGCACAAGCTCTAATATATGTTTCGCCCTCTTACTACCAGAGGGGAAACTCACTTGATTCTGCTTCCCGTATACATAATTTTCACAGAAATCAAAATCCAAAGAGCTATTACTCATACCTTATACCATACCTTTACCATACAGTATTCAAAGGCCCTTCTCTCCAATATGTCCAAGCCTTTGATGCCACAACATGGTCTTTTATCCAGAGACCACTAGATTTTCTGCTCCACTTTCAGGAACCACGGAACTGTTGCACCCATCAACAACAATGCTACCTTGCAGCTTGTACAGAGTTCTAATCTGAACTCCCCGCATCAATACCAGTGCTCCCCAAACCATCTTGCAAGTATCCTTCTCGAACACTGTTTTTACACCTGCATCATCCAACTTGCTTACAAAAATCAAATTTCTTGCTAATGTAGGAATATGTAGAACACCTGGAAGCGTTCTAACCCTTCCACCTTGCAACTTCAACTTTACTTTTCCGCGACCAATGATTCTAGCCTTCCTATCATCCCCCAAGAAGACATCACCACCATCATATTTCTCATACTTGCAGAACCACTCTCTATGGGGAGTGAAGTGAAAGGATGCACCTGAGTCAATCAACCATGCCTCATGATCTACATGTGTACTTGAAGAAGCCAAGTACACATCCCCACCTTCATCTGAGGTGGTTTTCGCCTCTGCAGAAGGAGCCTCATCAGATCCCTTTCTTTTGTCAAGAGCTTTAGATTTACAGTCCCTTTTAAAGTGACCTCCCTTTCCGCATTTCCAACACACCACCTTTACAGGTTTTCCTGGAGATTTAGATCTCCCTCTAGATTTAGATCTCCCACTCGATGACTTATTTTTGTTTCTGTTCTGGGACCGTCCTCGTACAAACAAGGCATCACCATTCTGGCTCTCCATATTTTTCCGTCTCATCTCCTCCGTCAGCAAGGCTGAGACTATTTCATCAAACTGTAAAGCAGTTGCATTGCTACCTATTGCGATAACCAGACTATCCCACGAATCTGGTAGAGAACACAACAAATTGATGCACTTATCTTCATATGAAATTTTAATATCAACAGATGCTAACTGATTTACCGTAGTATTAAATGTGTTCAGATGCTCTGTCGTCGAGTCTCCATCTTTCATCCTTAGGTTATACAACTTTTTCCGTAGGAACAGTTTATTCACAAGAGACTTAGATTGGTACAAAGTCCCTAACTTGTCCCACAAAGCCTTCGCCATAGCTTTCCCTAATACATTCGGCAATACTGAATCTCAGACACAAAATCATATTGTGCTCTTTGCCTTTTGATCCAACTTCTTCCATTCTTCATCGGACACTCCCGTTGGTTTAGTACCCAGATCTACCACGATTCACTGATCTTTATCCACCAACAGATCCTCCATCTTGAGTTTCCACAACTCAAAACTCTGACCATTAAATTTCTCGATCTCTATCTTTCCACTGCTCGCCATCTTCTTTCACCACCAGAATCGATCTCGCAGATCTCCCATTGAACAGGGTCTACCACAGGCCCAAGCAAAACACCTCAATAACAAAGGCATCCCCTTGAAGCCAAATCTGCTCTGATACCAAATGTAGGTTTTAACCCCGTACAGTAATTACCTACATATGAATTCTAAAACATAGAAAATAAACAATGCGAGAGCATAACACATAAAATACATATACATAGATATTTTCCCCTGGATCCCAATACCAAGACTACTAGCTTGATTTTTCATTATGTTCCTTTCAATGTTACAATACATATTTATACATGCCAAAGCATCCAATACCATGGACCGAAAACCATCGCGTCCAAAACCATGGATCGAAAACCATCGCGTCCAAAGAACATGTGCAAAAATCATGCACAAAACCATAGGTGGGTCCGCCCAACCTAACATAGGGTCCAAAACCAAAATTTTTCGGGGCGCTGCCCTGGACCCCATAAAGTGGGGTTATGGGTACACCTCAAACCCCTTGTAACCTCCCCCCCTCTAACCCTTGGTTAGTCATGGAAATAATATAACACAACCCAACATACTTGAGAAAGCTCTTTTTTGCCTATAAAACAAAAAACACAAAACCCAACACAGACATTAAAAAAAAAAAAAGCCTTACGACTTGAAGTTAGCTTTAGCCGGAAACTAAATATTTTCCTCAATGTTTCTGATTTTCTGAGATCACACTAAGGCACGGCGGAAAAGAGCATACGCATGAGAAAAATCCTTCCTTTCTGTTTCTGATTTGCCCAAATCACACAGAGTCGTGGGGAAAAGAGCATACGCAGAAATGAAAGGTATAGATCTGGTAATAAAAAAACAAAGAGCTAAATAAACCGAAATAAACAGAGAGAAAATAACTAAAAACTGCAAATAAACATTGTCTTTAAAAGAGCACAATGGTAAGAGTTGTGACTTCATATTTTCCCTCCACGTGTCTTATTCTATATGGTGAACACATCGAGCACTTAGGAGTAGTGACACAATATATAAACATTGTTAATTTCTCTTATTAGGAGTATGACATTATAAATATATTGTAATATATTATTAAATAATACATTAATCTCTTGCTTTGGGGTGTGAGGATTTTCTCCCAAAAGAGTTTTTGCCAAGAAATTGTTCTCTAGTGATTCATTGTCTTATATGCTTATTTTATTTATTTGACATTCTTCTCTCATTGATTAGAGTAGGAAGCATATTTCACATCTCCATTCCCGAATTTGGTATGAAATCGTGACTACCTTAGATCTAAGGTGTTACACATAAGGTTTCTTTTAATCTAATCTTGATTTGAGTTGGAGCTTGTACATGTGGAAATATCATCATAATAAAATGGAAAGCAATGAAAATTGAGTTTTGCAAGCATAAGATGAGGGAATTATGATCTAGATTGGATCATTATATTTTCTTCCATATATTTTACTGCTTTCTGAGGGGAAAAATTATAGGAATTAGCTTACAGGGTAATTTTTATTCGTGGGCCCAAGTTTGAAGAATTGGGATCTAAGAAATTCAAAAGCCATTTGAGGCACTAAATGATGTTTCTTGGGGTCAAAACTCTTCCTCTTAAACATTGGATTATGTGATACTATTATTCATAGAGAATTGTGTTAATAGGAGTTTTTATCCAAAAGGTATGCCTCCCAAAAGTTTCCCTACTGTTAGCCTCCTGCTGCAGCAGGTATTCATTTTTCATGATTGACATTTTTTACATGCCAAATATGTCATACTTTGCAAGCTACAGTGTTCCATATTTCCACAAGAGCCATGAAGTGTGCTGGTCCAAATGCCACTACTGTATTCCATTTTTGATGAGTTTTTCAATTAAGGGAGAGCTAAACAGCTTAATCTTGGTCTCCCTAGGTTTCAATTTCCTGTTTTAGAATATAGAGAATGTATCTGTCCAAACAGTTTAATCTTGGCAGATTTGTAGATAGGTAGAAAATCAAAGGGACCCAACTGTTTAATCTGGGCCCTGGCAGAAATAAGTGTAGATCTAGATAGGAGGAATTCAAAAGAAAATTTAAATCTGGGTCTGCAAGTCTAAGTGCACCCAAAGAAAAAGAAAAAATGTTAGGTGAGTAGGCTGGGTAGGTAGCTGTGGTTGCAGAATGATGATTGATAATCAATTTTGTGTTTCGAAGTGCTTTATCTTTACAGATCACAGTGCAGGCAGTTTTCATTCAAGAGAGCTCAAAGCTGGACATAACTAACTTTCCCCTTCTTCTAATTCCCCAAGTCCCTTACTAACTTCCCAAAGAGGTCAAGATCTGCTTGATTCCTCTTAGATTCATCATCATCCATATCAGTTGCCTTGGTGAAGATCTGCTTCACTCAAGGATCTCAGCTCTTTACAAGTTCTTTTCCCCAGAATTAGCCTAAGGCCCCTGACCTTGGCGCCTGCTTATCACCTTCATATTAACTACTAACAGTATTATATAAACTCCCTATCATTTTTCCCCTTTCCCATATTAAAACTTTGTATATAAAATCCCCTATATAAATATCCCCCCTGGCAATGTAGCCCTATTTTTGTAAGTCCGGGAAAAAAACGGTCCATCCGGGGTTGTTTTTAGCCCATACGAGTCATCACAGGGGTTAGATGACACCTGGTCATGCTAACAACCTCTTCTCTAGCCCTAAAAACCCTCAAAAACCCCGCGCATTTTCAACCCCATAACCCCATTCCCTAAGTCTAAAACCCCGCCGCGTGCATATTAACTTCAGAATATTCCTTGAATATTCCCTGCCCTAACTTCCCACCGCTTCACATTCGCCGCCAGCCGTCCGATCGTCCTGCGCCTAGATCGACGGTTGGCGGGCCGTCCCATCTCCAAAGCGCCCAAGCTTTAGCGTCCGGGAGATGGGCGGTATTACCGCCGTACCTCCCGCCATGCGTCAAGCGCTGGGCAGTGGCGGAGCCCCCTCTGACAAAACCGCTCCCCCCCAAAGGTGGTGCGCCACAAACCACTTACCGCCTCCTACCCGGTGACGCCGCCGCTTACGTCACCCCCCTGCACAATCACCCCCTACGTCACCCCCCCTGCCCGTGGCCCTTGCCACGTGTCATGCCACGTCACCGATCATACATGATGATGTCATGCTGACATCATCCCGCCACGTCATCATGCTGACGTCATCAGCACTTTTCTGGCGCGAAGGGCAAAAATCGCACTTCGGGGCCCCGGAATCAGATTCTGAGGCAGTTTTTGATGAGTGATTTGTGCCTAGCAGGCCCCGGAATCGTTAGATTTTTTGGGCCTAAATGGGGAATCTTCAGGGAATCTTTTTATTCTGCGGCCCCCAGTAGGCCCGAAAGGCGCCGAATAAGCCGTTTTTCTTTGCGAGGCACTCAGGAAGGAGCAGAAAACAGTTTTGAAGGAAACAGAGGCTGAACAATGGCCATTAAATGATGATTTAACCCACAGCATGTCAGAACAACATCAATTGATTGCCAAAGAGTATTAGAGGAAGAAGGAGAGCCAAAGAGTATCAGCCGAAGATTTTTTGGAGGCTCGAAGCACTTGAACATTAATGAGCCCCCCAGAAAGTCAAATCAAGAAGGAGTAAGCACATCCTAGCTCTCAAATCACAGTCAAAGCATTCAATGCCGCCGAACAGCAAGGGTGCAAAGACCAATGCACAGTTATGACATATGAACAACACAGAGCCACCAGGACAGACATTAACTCATTTTGATACAGCTGCCCCCAGCATAGCCCAAAGATATTTTCTTGCATTTATTTCTGGATAAGATTAGGTTAAAAGTAATCAGTTTTCTACCAGACCTGTTAGGTCGGCTGTAATAGATAATTTTGGATAAATCTTCCCTATATATACCACCCTCTGTATTGTTAAAGGGTCGGTTGGTTGATAGTCTTCAGTAGAGACTCGCACTGTATACCTGATATGTTTTCTGTAATCAAAGACTGTTGAAAGGCTTGGAGGAAAGACTGTCTGCTCTGTGTCTAATGGTTTTGAAGAAGTGAATTTGGAATTCTTGTGCTGCAACATGACTCAATAAGTTTTCCTACCTCTGTTTTTCCATTTGATACACCGTCTAAAATAGTAGAAAGAAAGAATAGTATAGAATTGATTTAACCGCCCTCTATGCTCATTTTCTGCTATTTCTTTATGTTTTCATCTGGGTTAGTCATGAATATGAATTCCATATGGCTCATGTTTCCCCTAATCCATTCATCTTTGACAGTTGTCTAGGAATTCTTAATTGCTCCCAGACAGAGCTCATTCACCTTCCCCCTTTTAAGCCGAGTGAGAGATTCTTTGTTGCCTCTCATTCCTTATCCCTCATTCCATCCTTTTAAGCTTTAAGTGTTGTTTCATGAGCAGCTACCTTGCTCCTTATTTCTCTTGTGACCAAGAAAACGCACCAGCAGTCCCACTCCTTGACTCCACGCCCAATGGTTTGAAACTTACCAGACTATGTTATGCCTCTTTACTTGAGACATCTTCCTTCCCACCAAAAACAAAACAAAAACCCTCTAAACTCAAGACCTAGCCTAAAATCCTTTCCAAACAAAGCTAAACCTAAAAGAGAGAGCCCTCTTTGATTGCAGGTTGGCTAGAACCTGCAGTCCAAAGTTGGTCTGTGGTTACCTCGGCTGTATCCTTTTCCAGAGCTTAAGGACAACCTGAGTGATAACATAATGGCGACTCCACTGGGGATACTTCCTTAGATAGTTTCACAAAGAAGGTAAGAAAGCTCCACTGAGAGAACCAGACCTTCAGAACTACTTTTTCAAGACTAGTTCTGATCTTTGATGGTGAACAGAGATCAAACACTCAAAGTTAATATATTCAACTGGCGACTCCACATCGTCCTCATAATAAAGACTCCATTGGAGAAATGAACCCAAAAGAAATTTATGAGCATATCAGGCTTTTGACCGGGATTATTATCCAAGAGGTCATGTTCTTTCTTCTCCGTGAAATCTTACTGTACATATTGTTTGAACTTCACTTTTATGTTTTTCCTGTAGAAAATGTTGAAGAAAGCCCTCCTTGCACACCCAAACAACATCTTTTAAATGCTGCTAATGCTCACCTTATAGTCAAGGAGGACACTACTGTCAAAGCAAATCATCCTATCCCTGTTCATACCCAACCCAGTCATTTAGTCCCCGTACACAATCACGCACCTCGTAAGGTTCCTGATATATATAAGCCCCTCATTCTGCCTCCCATGCTTAATCCTTTGCCCAAAAATCATCCCATGCATCTCCCAAGATTTGATGGAGAGAATGGAGTTACTGCCCAAAAGCATATTCAGGCTTTTGAAGATTATTTGAACATTTTTGAAGTGGAGGATGAAGATGTTAGTGTTAGGTTGTTTGCCCTTTCTTTGCAAAGTGAAGTTAGGAATTGGTTTAAAGCATTGCCTGAGGCAAGCATCTCGAATCTCCAGCAGTTATTCAAACTTTTCCTTGATAGATGGATGATCAAAGTAAATTTCCTCGTGCTCATAGAAGAATACAATCAGTTAAAAAGAATTCCAAATGAATCTGTTCAGCAATTTTCTGACCGATTCAATCAAGTTTATCATTCTATACCATTGAATATAAGACCTCCCCCTGATTTGGCCCTATTACATTATCCAGCAGCATTTGATCTAGAAATGGAATTTCATCTGAGAGAAAGGAGCCCCTCTACTATGCAACAGATGCAGAACATGGCAGTAGATGTAGAGGTTAATCTGAAAGTTAGGGAGGAGAAGTTGAAAGCAGAAAAAGAGGATGAACTTGACATCTTTTTAGAGAAAGCAGAGGAATTGAAGCAGATGTGCACAATGGAAGTTGAATGTTTAGAGCACCAGAACAGATCTGTTTTGCAAAAGGAAGGTAATGATATTCATAAACAAACCAGCTACAAAACAGATGACATATTCATACCGCCATACATGATGGAGCAGTCTCCTGATATAATGTATGAATATAATAGCTTCTCTTCTTTCAACTGTCTGCCCAAATATGATCAGTATGATGATGACTGTGAGCCTAACGACCAAACCAGTCTTGCAGAAGAGTTACATCTTATTTTTGCAGAGAGCACAGTTCAGGATCAACTGCCTGAAAACAATGATCAGCATGCCCATCTCAGCTATGAAGAAAAGGAAGAAAATGCAGAATGTGTTGATTTCAGTGAAGGAGCTTTACCATTTTGTTTCAAGTCTTTTCAGTTTATTAGGGAAAAATATCATGCCGTTAATAATCAAGTGTCACCATGTTCTGTTACTGATCAGCTAGAGGAAAGTCCAGGCCCTGCTCCTAAAGCATTAACACTAGATTTGCAGCCCCAAAGTGCCAGTGAATGTCAGATTGAGGAAGACTCAGAAGCGGCAGCATGTGACCAAAAAATTCAATTGGATTCCCTGCCTGTTGATTTTCAGCCATCTCGGATATTTGAAGAAGAAAAAGAACAGTCAGCACAAATCTGTCAAGTGCCATCTGAGCCAGCTTTCAAAGAATCACAGGTACTATCCCATGTTTTGCAGAATTCATCTGATGGCAAGCTGTGTGATGAGGTAAATCACTGCTCTTCTCTGCTAGCAGGCTGCGAAGCACAGTATCAAGTGGTTGATGATCCCCCAATTCTAAAGCATGATAGCTATCCCAAACTTTTGTACAGTTCTTTAGTTCAGTCCAGCAATAATGTATATATGCTACAGGACCCTTTTGTACAGTTTCTTATTTCAGCAAAGAAGGTCAGCAGTTACCTGATCTTCTAAAAAATTAACAAAGCCAAATCAGATTGCAAGATCTCCATTTCAGGTAACAGCAAGCACAAGCAGCAGAGGCCATTCATGTTTGTAATGCTTAAATGGCTACATTGGCTGTTTCATTTTACCTAATGACAAAGTAAGTGTTGGTTAGGGTAGGTAGGTAGGATTAATAAGGCAGCCGACCAAGCAAAATTTTTGCAGAATACAACAACAATTGAATACAAGGCAGTCTGACCTGCTGTTCTTGGCTTTTCACAAGGAAAAGCCATCCCCAAGTGGAGCCACTGTTAGCCTCCTGCTGCAGCAGGTATTCATTTTTCATGATTGACATTTTTTACATGCCAAATATGTCATACTTTGCAAGCTACAGTGTTCCATATTTCCACAAGAGCCATGAAGTGTGTTGGTCCAAATGCCACTACTGTATTCCATTTTTGATGAGTTTTTCAGTTAAGGGAGAGCCAAACAGCTTAATCTTGGTCTCCCTAGGTTTCAATTTCCTGTTTTAGAATATAGAGAATGTATCTGTCCAAACAGTTTAATCTTGGCAGATTTGTAGATAGGTAGAAAATCAAAGGGACCCAACTGTTTAATCTGCGCCCTGGCAGAAATAAGTGTAGATGTAGATAGGAGGAATTCAAAAGAAAATTGTAAATCTGGGTCTGAAAGTCTAAGTGCACCCAAAGAAAAAGAAAAAATGTTAGATGAGTAGGCTGGGTAGGTAGCTGTGGTTGCAGAATGATGATTGATAATCAATTTTGTGTTTCGAAGTGCTTTATCTTTACAGATCACAGTGCAGGCAGTTTTCATTCAAGAGAGCTCAAAGCTGGACATAACTAACTTTCCCCTTCTTCTAATTCCCCAAGTCCCTTACTAACTTCCCAAAGAGGTCAAGATCTGCTTGATTCCTCTTAGATTCATCATCATCCATATCAGTTGCCTTGGTGAAGATCTGCTTCACTCAAGGATCTCAGCTCTTTACAAGTTCTTTTCCCCAGAATTAGCCTAAGGCCCCTAACCTTGGCGCCTGCTTATCACCTTCATATTAACTACTAACAGTATTATATAAACTCCCTATCATTTTTCCCCTTTCCCCTATTAAAACTTTGTATATAAAATCCCCTATATAAATATCCCCCCTGGCAATGTAGCCCTATTTTTGTAAGTCCGGGAAAAAAACGGTCCATCCGGGGCTGTTTTTAGCCCATCCCTGTCATCACAGGGTTAGATGACACCTGGTCATGCTAACAGCCTCTTCCCTAGCCCTAAAAACCCTCAAAAACCCCGCGCATTTTCAACCCCATAACCCCATTCCCTAAGTCTAAAACCCCGCCGCGCACATATTAACTTCGAATATTCCTTGAATATTCCCCACCCTAACTTCCCGCCGCTTCACATTCGCCGCCAGCCGTCCGATCGTCCTGCGCCTAGATCGACGGTTGGCGGGCCGTCCCATCTCCAAAGCGCCCGAGCTTTAGCATCCAGGAGATGGGCGGTATTACCGCCGCACCTCCCGCCACGCGTCAAGTGCTGGGCAGTGGCACAGCCCCCTCTGACAAAACCGCTCCCCCCCCAAAGGTGGTGCGCCACAAACCACTTACCTCCTCCTACCCGGTGACGTCGCCGCTTACGTCACCCCCCTGCACAATCACCCCCTACGTCACCCCCCCTCTGCCCAGTAACATGTCGAGTCATCTTCCTGCGTGGCCCCTTGCCACGTGTCATGCCACGTCATCGACCGTACATGATGATGTCATGCTGACATCATCCCGCCACGTCATCATGCTGATGTCATCAACACTTTTCTAGAGCGAAGGGCAAAAATCGCTCATCGCTAGATTTTTTGGGCCTAAATGGGGAATCTTCAGGGAATCTTTTTATTCTGCGGCCCCCAGCAGGCCCAAAAGGCACTGAATGAGCCGTTTTTCTTTGCGAGGCACTCAGGAAGGAGCAGAAAACAGTTTTGAAGGAAACAGAGGCTGAACAGCGGCCATTAAATGATGATTTAACCCACATCACGTCAGAACAACATCAATTGATTGCTAAAGAGTATCAGAGGAAGAAGGAGAGCCAAAGAGTATCAGCCGAAGATTTTTTGGAGGCTCGAGCACTTGAACATTAATGAGCCCCCGAGAAAGTCAAATCAAGAAGGAGTAAGCACATCCTAGCTCTCAAATCACAGTCAAAGCATTCAATGCCGCCGAACAACAAGGGTGCAAAGACCAATGCACAGTTATGACATATGAACAGCACAGAGCCACCAGGACAGACATTAACTCATTTTGATACAGCTGCCCCCAGCATAGCCCAAAGATATTTTCTTGCATTTATTTTTGGATAAGATTAGGTTAAAAGTAATCAGTTTTCTGCCAGACCTGTTAGGTCGGCTGTAATAGATAATTTTGGATAAATCTTCCCTATATATACCACCCTCTGTATTGTTAAAGGGTCTGTTGGTTGATAGTCTTCAGTAGAGACTCACACTGTATACTTGATATGTTTTCCGTAATCAAAGACTGCTGAAAGGCTTGGAGGAAAGACTGTCTGCTCTGTGTCTAATGGTTTTGAAGAAGTGAATTTGGAATTCTTGTGCTGCAACATGACTCAATAAGTTTTCCTACCTCTGTTTTTCCGTTTGATACACCGTCTAAAATAGTAGAAAGAAAGAATAGTCTAGAATTGGTTTAACCGCCCTCTATGCTCATTTTCTGCTATTTCTTTTTGTTTTCATCTGGGTTAGTCATGAATAGGAATTCCATATGGCTCATGTTTCCCCTAATCCATTCATCTTTGACAGTTGTCTAGGAATTCTTAATTGCTCCCAGACAGAGCTCATTCACCTTCCCCCTTTTAAGCCGAGTGAGAGATTCTTTTTTTCCTCTCATTCCTTATCCCTCATTCCATCCTTTTAAGCTTTAAGTGTTGTTTCATGAGTAGCTACCTTGCTCCTTATTTCTCTTGTGACCAAGAAAACGCACCAGCAGTCCCACTCCTTGACTCCACGCCCAATGGTTTGAAACTTACCAGACTATGTTATGCCTCTTTACTTGAGACATCTTCCTTCCCACCAAAAACAAAACAAAAACCCTCTGAACTCAAGACCTAGCCTAAAATCCTTTCCAAACAAAGCTAAACCTAAAAGAGAGAGCCCTCTCTGATTGCAGGTTGGCTAGAACCTGCAGTCCAAAGTTGGTCTGTGGTTACCTCAGCTGTACCCTTTTCCGGAGCTTAAGGACAACCTGAGTGATAACACCTACCATGTTTGACCACCATGACACAAGTTGATGCCATTTCATAACCTGCTACTCATGCATGTGGCCATAGCCACATGGGGGATTTGAAGAAGACTCTAAAAGGGTCAAATTTTTAACTCTTGTTGAGAGTTGGAGTCAAAATTAGTGCCTAGCTCGTTATCTAGCTATGTTATAACTAGGCCACTAAGAGGAAAATGGGTTTCATTCTATTCGATGGTGTCTTGTTCCATAGTAGAGAAGAGAAACTAGGATTGGGAATTAGAAAGAATAAAAAAGGGAGTTAGTGTTTTGTAATAACATATCAAGCCACAAGTCTAATCAGGTAACTACACAAAGAGTGTCTTCCACTATGTACTTTCATTATTTCTATTCTAGAAATAAGATAATAGAGCAGCTTCATCTTCTAGATAGGTTTTATCCCATAAGGGTTTCCTAGATAATATCTTTACGTTCATTTTCATTGTTGTGTGATTGTTTTTTATCATTATCTATTTTCCACATTTTATCTACTTCATGCATAAGCATAAAATTATTCATCAAAAAATTTGGGATCTAAAGGAATTTAAACCTCATAGTGAATATTTTAGTTTATTTTATCAGATCTGTTGTAACAAGTTGTTCAGTGGAATATATATGACAATTTGTTAATCATATTGGTATTATAGTAAGTTTCTTTAAGGAGTATAGTGGGAAGTTGCAGGGATCTAGGAAGTGGTTTAAGTAGAAAGTCACAAACCCTATCCATGGGTAATGAATCTATTCACAATAACCCTAATTTGGTAGAAAATATTCTCAAGGATGAAACTGCAGGTCATAGATATCAGTCACAATAAGAACCTCCTTATAGAGGCTACAACAAACATTCTTGGAATTAGACGAGATGGAAGTTCTATCTTTGAGGTCAAATCAAAGGCAAAAATGGGGGATCATGAAGATCTAGAAATGGATTCAATGATGGAACTTGAGAAAGAAAAATTGATTTTTTGTACCATTACCCATTCATACTCCCTATTCAAGATGGAAATGAAGGTTGACATAAAGTTGCATCAAGGTGATATGGATGCTCTGAAATTAAATCATTGGTTGCAACAATTAGAAGTATATTTTAACATTCGAAACATAGATGAGGAATGAAAAATATCATTTACTAAATTAAAGTTAGAGGCCCATTCTCTAACATAGTGAGAAATCCACACAAAGGAACTTTGGGGGTGGTTCCTTAATAACTATGTGGGAGGGATTTTAAATCTTCATAGATCCAATGTCACTACTTCATGGAAATATAGGGGCAGATTCTATAGGAGTCCAACATCGAATTGAAGAAAATGGACATCATGGTGAGTATCTCTCCTAGGAATAAAGTTGTATGTTGGGTTGTGTTATATTCTTTCCATGAATAACCCATGTAGTTAACCAGGGGGTTAGACGGGGGGTCACATGGGGTTTGAGGCGTACCTGTAACCCCAATTTATGGGGTCCAAGGCAGTGCCACGAAAAATTTTGGTTTTGGAACCTATGTTTGGTTGGGAGGAGCCACCTATGGTTTTGTGCATGTTTTTTAGACGTGATGTTTTTCAATCCATGGTATTGGACGCGATGGTTTTTTGTCCATGGTATTGGATGCTTCGGCATGTATAAATATGTATTATAACATTGAAAGGAACATAATGAAAAATCAAGCTGGTAGTCCCAGTTTTGGGATCCAGGAGAAAATCTCTGTGTATATGTGTTTTATGTGTTATGCTCTCATGTTGTTTATTTTCTGTGTTTTAGAATTCGTATGCAGGTAATTTTCGTACGGGGTTAAAACCTACATTTGGTATCAGAGCTATTTTGGCTTCAATGGGATGCCTTTATTGTTGAGGGGTTTCGCTTGGGCCTGTGGTAGACCTTGTTCAGTGGGAGATCTGCGAGATCGATTCTGGTGGTGAAAGAAGATGGCGAGTAGTGGAAAGATAGAGATAGAGGAATTTAATGGTCAGAGTTTTGAGTTGTGGAAACTCAAGTTGGAGGATTTGGTGGTGGATAAAGATCAGTGGGTTGTAGTAGATCCGAGCACTAAACCAACAGGAGTTTCCGATGAAGAATGGAAGAAGTTGGATAGGAAAGCAAAGAGCACAATACAATTGTGTGTCTCAGATTTGGTATTGCTGAATGTTTCAGGGGAAGCTACGGCAAAGGCTTTGTGGGACAAGTTAGGGACTTTGTAGCAATCTAAGTCTCTGGTGAATAAACTGTTCCTGCGGAAAAAGCTGTATAACCTGAGGATGAAAGATGGAGACTTAGTTACAGAGCATCTGAACGTATTTAATACTGTGGTAAGTCAGTTAGCATCTGTTGATATTAAAATTTTAGATGAAGATAAGTGCATCGGTTTGTTGTGTTCTCTACCAGATTCGTGGGATAGTCTGGTTATTGCAATAGGTAGCAATGCAACTGCATTGCATTTTGATGAAATAGTCTCATCCTTGCTGACGGAGGAGATGAGACGGAAAATTATGGAGAGCCAAAATGGTGATGCCTTGTCTGTACAAGGGCGTACCGAGAACAGAAACAAAAATAAGTCATCAAGTGGGAGATCTAAATCTAGAGGGAGATCTAAATCGCCAGGAAAACCTATAAAGGTGGTGTGCTAGAAATGCGGAAAGGAAGGGCACTACAAAAGGGACTGTAAATCTAAAGCTCATGACAAAGGAAAGGGATCTGATGATGCTCCTTCTGCAGAGGCGAAAACCACCTCAGATGAAGGTTGGGATGTGTACTTGGCTTCTTCAAGTACACATGTAGATCATGAGGCATGGTTGATTGACTCAGGTGCATCCTTTCACTTCACTCCCCATAGAGAGTGGTTCTGCGAGTATGAGAAATATGATGGTGGTGATGTCTTCTTGGGGGATGACAAGAAGGCTAAAATCATTGGTCATGGAAAAGTAAAGTTGAAGCTGCAAAGCAAAAGGGTTAAAACACTTTTGGGTGTTCTGCATATTTCTGCATTAGCTAGAAATCTGATTTCTATTAGCAAGCTGGATGATGCAGGTGTAAAAATAGTGTTCGAGAAGGATACCTGCAAAATGGTTCGGGGAGCACTGGTATTGATGCAAGGAGTTTAGATTGGAACTCTGTACAAGCTGCAAGGTAGCACTGTTATTGATGGGTGCAAAGTTCTATGGTTCCTGAAAGTGGAGCAGAAGATCTAGTGGTCTCTGGAGAGAAGACCATGTTGTGGCATCAAAGGTTTGTACACATTGGAGAGAAGGGCCTTATAATACTTCATGGTAAAGGTATGGTAGAAGGTATGAGTAGTAGCTCTCTGGATTTTGATTTCTGCGAAAATTCTGTATATGGGAAGTAGAATCGGGTGAGTTTCCCCTCTGGTGGTAAGAGGGCGAAACAAATATTAGAACTTGTGCACAGTGATGTGTTTGGACCTGTGAAAGTTCCATCACTAGGTAAGTCTGTGTACTATGTATCATTTATAGATGACTTCTCAACAAATACATGGATATATTTCCTTAAGAAGAAATTTGAAGCCTTTGACAGGTTTAAAGAATTTAAGGCTCTCGTGGAAAATCAAAACAGAGAAGTAGATAAAGGTGTTGAGGATAGATAATGGTGGAGAGTTTTGCAACAAGGAATTTGAAGAATTCTGTAAGAAGTGTGGTATAGCACGATAGATGACTACTCCATATACACCTCAGCAAAATGGAGTTGCAGAAAGAATGAACAAGATGTTGATGGAAAGGGCAAGAAGCATGCTCAGTGGTGCCGGGTTAGGACAGGAATTCTGGGCAGAGGCGGTGGATACTACATGTTACTTGATGAACAGGTCACCTTCATTAGTGTTGGAGGATAAGACTCCTCAAGAGTTATGGACTGGTAAGAAACCCTCTCTTTCACTTCTGAGGGTATTTGGATGTGATGCATATGTACATGTTCCAAAGGAGAAAAGAACCAATTTGGATAGTAAAAGTGCATCTTTATTGGGTATAAGGATGGTTTAAAGGGTTATATGCTTTGGAACCTAGTAACAAGGAAGTTTGTGTACAGCCGAGATGTGGTGTTCAGATAGGTGAAAGATGTTATTAAACATGAAGTTCAACCAAGGGAACCTGAGAAGATAGAGTTTGAGCTAAAGGAGGAAGAATCAAAACAACAGAGGAGGAATCAGAAGTTGAAGAGCCACAAACTCCAGGTCTGATAAGATCAGTTCGAGAAAGAAGGCAGCCAGAGAGGTATAGTCCATCTGCTTTCTGTTCAAATTTTTCTTTGTCTGCTAGTGATGATGATCCCAAAACTGTGAAGGAAGAAGTGGATTTAGAGGATGGAAAACTCTGGAAAGAGGCCATGGTTGATGAAATGGCACCTTTGCACAAAAACGAGGCTTGGGATCTGGTGGAGTTGTCGGCTGGAAGGAAACCCATTGGTAGCAAATGGGTGTTCAAAAAGAAGACAAATGCAGAAGGAAAAGTGGAGAAATACAAAGCTTGGTTGGTAGAAAAAGGTTATTCCCAAGTGCCAGGAATTGATTTTGGTGATATTTTTTTCTCTTGTTGTCAAGGTAACTTCTATTAGATTAATTTTATCTGTTTCTGTTGCTTTTGATTTTGAGGTAGAACAGATGGATGTGAAGACAAAATTTCTTCATGGGGATCTGGAAGAGGAGATCTACATGAAGCAACCTGAAGGTTTTGTGGTGAAGGGTAAGAAATAACTAGTATGCAAGTTAAAGAAGTCTTTGTATGGGTTAAAACAGTCACCAAGGATGTGATATCAGAAATTTGATACATTTATACAAGGACTTGGCTTCACCAGAAGCAAAGTAGATCACTGTGTGTATTTTAAATTAGTTGGTGATTGTGTTATTTATCTGGTCTTGTATGTGGATGATATGTTGTTGGTTGGAGATGACAAAGACATTATCCAGGATTTGAAGACCCAATTGTCATCCAAATTTGACATGAAAGATCTTGGTGCTGCAAAATATATTTTGGGCATGGAAATTAAAAGAGATCAGGAAAAGAGGAAGCTCTGGTTAAACTAGAGGAAGTATGTCGAGACAATACTGCAGAGGTTTAATATGCAGGATAGTAAACCGGTGAAGGTTCCTATTCCTATAGGTGTGAGGTTATCTGTTGAACAGTGTCCCAAGACACAAGAAGAGTAATAGGACATGTCCCATGTTCCATATGAAAGTGCAGTCGGTAGCCTGATGTATGCAATGGTCTATACTAGACTAGACATTGCACATGCAGTGGGAGTATTGAGCAGGTTTATGTCAAAACTAGGGAAGGAGCATTGGACAATAGTGAAGCGGGTTTCAGGTATTTGCATGGCACTAGTGATTATGGTTTTTGCTACCAAGGAAGACCAGGATCGGACATAGTGTTGGATATTCGTGGCTTTGTTGATTCAGACTGGGCTGGAGATCTGGATTAGAGAAGATCTACAAGTGGGTATGTGTTTAACCTATTTGGAGGTGCAGTCAGTTGGATGAGTAAGAAACAATCTGTAGTGGCACTATCAACTACAGAGGTAGAATACATGGCAGCCACTCATGCAAGCAAGGAAGCAGTTTGGTTGCATAGATTGTGTTCAAGTATGGGGTTAGTACAAGAAGTTATAAGGATAGACTGTGACAGCCAAAGTGAAATTTTCTTGGCAAAGAACCTCACATATCATTCAAAGAGAGAGCACATTAATGTTCAGTATCACTTTGTGAGGGATATGATAGAAGACAAAAACGTGTTACTGGTAAAGGTGGACACTTTGAAGAATACTGCAGGTGCATTGACAAAATCTGTGAGCTCTGAGAAGTTCTCTTGGTGTAGAGAGACAATGGACGTTTTAGGGCTGGAAAAATGACTAAGCTCTCTTGTGGCCCCTTATGGAAAGAAAACAACAAGTGGGAGAATGTTGGGTTGTGTTATATTCTTTCCATGACTAGCCCACGTAGTTAACTAGGGGGTTAGAGGGGGGGTTACATGGGGTTTGAGGTGTACACGTAACCCCACTTTACGGGGTCTTGACAAGTACAAAGATCAAAATTACATTTACAAATACCGAACCTAGTTACACTTTTCTTCAACAACTATTTCCATGGTACTAGTGCAATATGATGATGATGGAAATGAACATGTGATCTACTACTTAAGACGAAATTTTATTGATACCGAGACTCGATATGCTCATGTTGAGAAACTAGCTTTAGCAATTGTTCACGTTGTTCAATGCTTTCAACACTGTATTCTCTTACAGAAAACCACCATGCATTTTGATTGCAACCCCATGACTTATATTCTGAATCATCAGTTGTTGTGGGGAAAGTATTCTAAGAGGATTATTATCCTTCAGGAGTTTGATTTGAAATTTGCTACCACCAAATTAAAGAAATCATTGGTTTTCGTCGAGTTAATTTGTGACCTTCCCTCCGCAACCACATCTATGGATTTTAATGAGTTCATTCCCGACGAAACTCTCTTTCTCATTAGAACTCACGACCGATGGTACGGGGCTATTATTATTTATCTCCAAACCCAAACTTTTCAATCAGAGTTGTCCAATTTTGAACGTCATTGCATTTGACATCAGTCCCAACCCTATCAGATTATTGGTGATACTTTCTACCGTGTTGGTGTCAATTCTATCCTACATAGATGTTTGACACTTGAAGAAGCTGAGAGAGCCCTAAATGACTACCACTTTGGGGCTTGCAGCAGTCACATGTTAGGATATGCTACTGCTTAGAAAATCCTTCTTGTCGGTTATTTCTAGTCTTCGATCTTTAAATATTTCATTTTAGCAATCCAAAAATGTCACATCTACCAAATTTACAACCATAAATAGTGTGCCCCACCCACACCCAGGCACCCAGTTTTTACCAACAACCCCTTTGCTGGGGTATTGATTTCATGACATGTAACCCTCGCTTGGCTAGGAGGCATGGATATATCATTGTAGTCTTTGATTATTTCACTAAATGGGCTGAGGCGATGCCCACACGTTACGCTGACGGTAAAACTACCACTCAATTTCTTTTCAACCATGTCATAACTCAATTTTGTGTCCCTCAAGCCATCATTACTAATCATGGATCTCATGTCCAAAATTACATGATGGCAGAGCTCACTTTTCAGTTGGGTTTGCGTCACGACAACTCAACCCCTTATTATCCACAGGCCAATGCCCAGGTTGAGGCAGTCAACAAATTCTTGGTTACCATGCTTCAACGCACCATTGGGATGCATAAATCAAATTGTCATATCATGTTACTTTCAAATATTTAGGCTTACCAAACTGCATCTAAGACTTTCACTATATTCACACTCTTCCAACTAGTGTATGGTCTAGAGGCAACTCTTCTAATTGAGTGTGAAATTCCTTCATTGAAACTAGTTGTAAAATTACTCCTTGATACCTCACTTGAGGAGGAATGTTTACTTTACCTTGAAAGGCTCAATGAAACTTTCCATCTTGCAACATTATTAATTGAAACCCAGAAGAAATGAGTTAAGGCTCAATACAATAGAACTGCTTCTCCCCGCATTTTTGTTGAGGGTGACGTGGTCTTGCTACATGATCAAGCCAATGATAAATTGGGAGCTAGGAAATTCAAATCAATATGGCATGGGCCTTACGTTGTCAAACAAATTTTACAAAAAGGTGCCTATATGTTAGTATATTATGAAGGAAATTCTGTAGTCGAGCCCCGAAACAAGCTTTACCTAAAGAAATATTATGCATGATTTTCTGTGTAAATACTTATGTACATTAGTTTGTTTTCATTAGTTTGCAGTGTTGTTTTGGTGTGTTAGTTTTCTTTTGTAAATGTTTTCCTTTGCTTACCTCGTGCTCTACTTGGTTTGCAAATGTCATCCAACCATTACATTAGTTTTGTTGATGGTGCTTATTGTAGTACACTTAATGTATCCTCCGCTACATGGGAAATCTATGACCCTAATGGTGAGTTAGTGAATTTACAAGGTATATATTTAGGTCATACGACTAACAACATTGCCGAATATATTGCGGTCATCAAACTTTTTTCATAAAATATTGCTCTTGGCATTAGGGAGGTTACCATGAATCTTGATTCACAACTCATATTACTACAACTTAATGGACAATATTAAGTTAGAAACCCTCAAATTTTGAGAATGTATTTGTGAGTTCATCTATTGTAACTCATATTACTTATCATCACATTCTAAGATGCATGAACAAATTAACAGATGCATTGGCTAACTACGTGTTAGATAGACAATTGTGAAACATGTAAATCATAAAGCATCACATAACAAACATGGTAAACATAAAACACACACACACACATATATATAGAGAGAGAGAGAGTTTGAAAAAGAGTTTGCTACATCAAAATAACAACATTTGTGCTCTGAGACACATGGATTTATAAGCCTACAACATTTTGGAAAGTAAACTAGAGTTGGCTATTCGCCCACACGGTGCTCATGATAGCACGAAATAGCCCTAATGAATCAGCCCAATAACCGACGCAATCTGGAAGAAACCCCTACAGTATGCCTCTGGTAGCGCAATGGCACCTCATCTATCGAGTTGTACTCTAGAATGCCCCTAGTTAAAGCTTCCAGTTTACGCTCTACCTCGACAATAGGATCTTCTCCTTCCTCATAAGGAGCTTCCTCAATTTGGCATGCCACTTGCCTAGCTTCTAGAGAAACCCCTGGAAGTATCTCTGGTCCCACATCCATGAATTATCATAGATTAAATCTTAGTACACATATAAAAAAAACTTCAAAAACTTCAAAAATAGATTTTACCTGAATCTGTCCACTGTGCCCCTGGTGGAAGTGGAAGATCTGGATCTCCTCATAAATCCATGCTTTCATATGCCCAATCTTCAACCATGATTAGCTGCTAACGTAACCATCCAAAAAATGCTAGAGGGAATGACATCTGTTGGCCACCTCCATGATGAGGCATTAGCTCACCCCATATGAGTAAGCGTAGATCTCTAGGAACTGGTGCATCCACTTCTAACCACTGATAGCGAAACAATGGCACACATTCTAGGAAGAATGTCACCAAAATAGATTTGAAACCAAATTTTTTTAGACTCCCTGACTTGCACTTGGTAAGTTGGCGCTTCATTCACACCAAAAAACCCCCACTCCAATTGAAAACCGTGGGATTTAGACACTCAATTGCATACTAGAAATGAGATTTTGTCGCCTCATGCATTGCTTAAGCCCCAATTATTTGGGCCATAGTATGTAGGATTGTTCGTAGTGGGAGATTTGTGATGGTCTCTATATCGATTTTTCCACTTTGGGTCTTTTTGGTCCCTAGACAATGCCTCACAATGAGCATATCCATGCTCTCTCCTCTAGTGCGCATTTCAGAACGCTGAACCTGTTGTCCCTTTCTAGACAACCCGATAATGAAATAAATGTCAACAACATATATATTGAGTTCTTTATCCCTAATCATGAATAGTTGACGATCCACATCCTACCAACTAATGAGATGCTGCAATAACTCAGGTTGTGATCTGATCCAAGGAATCTTGAAGAACTTGAGAAACCCACATTCTCGTAGGGCATCAACACAATCTTGATTCTTAGCAACTTGATGGTCTTTAGCTTCATGTCCCCTTTCATTCCGTCAACTACCATTTTGGACTGATTATTCTATGGAAAATCAATAAAACAAGATTTCATGAGCTTCCATGGAGAAAAAAATCCAACTATTTAACATGGAGGATTTCATACAAAATTTTTACCTTGGCGCCAATGCGACTGTGTAGGAATTTTATCGCACTATCAACGTGAGGGCCTAATTGACCACAGGGTGAGTAGCACAACTCTGATGGGTAAAACCCACACTGGTCACCCACGATATAATTTTTTTGCAAGCCCTCCTTGCAGCCTATTCTATGGATGAAATTCATGAAATGAGTACCAAAATGAAGGGAAGGGATAGATCTCTTACTTGCAACAAGTGGCTCAGCGAATGGTGTCTGGGATTGATCGTGCTCCTTACCTGAGGTAAAATGAGGTAAAAATTCTCTTACAATTGCAAATTCATAAAATGGTAAAAATGATTTACTTTTGGCCTATTTATAAGTTTTAAATAATATTTTTACCAAATTAGGGCATATTTCACTCATTTTTTAATATTTTTCGTTGAAATCGGTAATGTGTGTTTCCTTATGCAGTGATAGGTCATATATTCTTAATAACAATGATTTATCTTGACTGATTCAATGAGTTTTATGTTATCATTTTTCGGACTCGTAAAAAATAAACAAAAAAGTGACCCCCTGGAGTCATCTTTAAGCTCTTTTTTGACTCCCAAAAAATGAAAATATTATCGATTACTTGTCGTTTTGAACTCATTAAAGTAAATGAAATGACATCTACTCAGTATAAGTTTAGCCCTTTTCCAGACTGAGGTAGACTATTGTACAAAGAAAGAATACCTTAGTTGAACATGGCTAAGAGGTTCTCTTGGATACTGTTTTCTACCTTTTTGCGTTCAAGAGATGATCTATGAAAAGGGACCTATAGAGTTTTCTTTTTCACTTATTTTTCAAACTCTCTAAACATGAAAAACATGTCGAGTTTCACCTTCATCAGACTCGTTAAACATAAACAACGCAGGACTTGTCACCATGATGAGATTGAGTTTCTCCTTCCTAGGGCTCGTAAAAGTTACTACGATGGATTCATCCAAAGGATGAACTTATATGGCAAGCATATGCTATCCGCTTCAAGCTTGTGGTAAAAAAATATATGGGGTACTCGCGAGAAATGGTGGGGGGAAAGTGAAAGTGATCATCTCTTGTATTTTGTAAAGGAAGCATGTTGCTCCTGAACATGACACTCATTTGTTGCTCGTTTCTGGTTTGGTACATCCTCACTTAGTCACTTGCCTTCCTTGGTTTGGGAAATCCAATTTGCCTCTCAAATGATTATACCATTTCGTCATCATGACCTCTGATCCTATGTTGAGTCAAATTCTACCAAACCACGAAGTTCTGCCGTCGATGTGTTCAAGAGAAGTCCTATCTATAGTTCTTTATGCTTATACGTTGTCTGACTTTATGCCACAATCTTGGATCACACTTATATACTCTACTATATCCTTTTGTTTCGTTTCGATGATGTGGGACTCACTATGTCCCTCCTTCGACAGAACATTTCTTGTCGATTTCAACTCATTATCCAAGAAGATGATCTAGAAAATCCCTTCCAGTACATTAGAGTTTGCATGCCACAATGGTAAGTTCTTCACGTTCGATAATAGGTTTACATCATTGACCTTCGATCGGATGATTCCACGGGTGTTAAACTTTAACTTCACTATTCAAATTTGTGGATTGTGTTGATTGTACCTTGAGAGGCATTGCCATTATTGGTGATTTATCTCGCGCATATTAACATTTTACATCATTGACTGGTAATCAGGTGGTTTTCTATCATGTTCGACTTCGACACATCTATTCACATGTTAGAATTCATACATTGATTGGGCCAAGATGAAGCACAAGACCCTTGATTCTGTGTGATAAAATCTAGGTTGCATGGAGTTATGAGTTATTCATGATTGTACGCATGTTTCCTGTGGACGTATCACTGCGACGATACCATGGATCCATATTCATGATCCTTTCTATTCAGATGGTTGCAACCATACCAAGGATCCATACACATGATCCATTATATTCAGATGGTTGCATCCATATCGCAGATTCATGTATTATTATACGCTTATTCATGTATAATTAGGCATGATCATTAGAGATGTCAGATATGTATATGTATATGTATATGCTTGATTTACATGTATCCTAATGGTGTTTTTCTAGTCCTTGAACTAACTTGTAAAGCATCTCAACCATCACTCCATGTTCTTCCTTCATTCTTTAGGGGGAATATGTTACACAATATTTTGTCACATCTCTTGTTCATTTCCTGTTCCATATCCTGAAGTGCCAAAACATTGACAACTGTGCAACATATCCATCATGATATACAAACCAAAACCTCCTTGAAGAATCAAAGGAAAATTGCCCCGAATCCATTCTGAAGAAGGTTAACTAAAAACCTAAATTTTAGCATCGACATGTTTTGCTACACTGCCTGCCCGTGCTAATGGAAGGTTGCACTATTCTATGCTAGCACTTCCAGCGCAGCTTTTGATATGAAAACCCACGTTGAACCTCTTCTAGAAGGTTTTCCCAAATTGGAGGAGAAGCTTCATACACTACAAACTTCGAGAACAATGAGATGGATATTGGTTATTGTTGATATGGTCGAGCTCTCCCATTTGGACCTCTTAATCTTATCATTATGAGATTTCTCCTCGAGATCTAGACCTTCCAACGTCTTTTGTGGATCCCTAAATCCCTCTACATTCAAATAAATCCACTCCATTCCATCCCCAAATGGTTGGCCATTGATTGTTACATCCTATGCTTAGATTATGCTTACATGCTATCCATTCTAGCTTGGAGAAGGAGTGCTTGAAGAGTATTTTCTTGGACTTGGACATCCACCAAAAGGAGGTCTCCAACATCAAAGTATATGTTATGTGATTCCATTTTTTTAGCTTATTAATATATACATTTGATGTTCACTTTCTGTAATTGTGTAAATATTTATGCTTTTAGCTTAACACTCCTTGATCTATTAAGTAGTTTATGTTTGATGTATGCCATATATGCTCTTGTATTTTGCATAGTCCTTTGATCTTCCTTGTAGGTACTCAAACTTGAAGAACAAGTAAGGAGCGAGGCTTGGAGAAAAAGAATCAAAGTCATATTCAAAAGGATTGAGCAATTAGCATCAGAGCGAGGTAGGTTTATACTTCTTCTCTACATTTTTTAAACATAAACTAGGAAAGTGTATGTTAGTTTGTT